>JAJQKJ010000316.1:0-152199 GCA_029574335.1 Rana kukunoris
AATCTTCACCCCAAAGCCACCAAAGTCCTCACCTACAGCACCGATCTGGTGCTGCATGGGGTTAAAATCAGCTATTTTTGCGTTAGAAAGTGTTGCGCTGCTCGCCAGCTCCCTCCACTGGCCTAGATCATTCATGGAACTTCTACAGTTCTTTCCCAGAATGCAGTGCATTCTATGCATGGAGAAGGAGCAGATGAATGATAAGATCCACTTTCTACAATCACATAACACTATGCACTTTGGGAAACAACAGTATGGGTTAAATTAATAGAGGCTGGCAGAAGAGGAGGGTAAGCACCACCCATCTTTCACACTTGCAGCGCCAGAAGATCATCACTGTAGGGAAGACCTGAGGCATTGGGGAGAAAATTAATATACTATGCAGCAGCTAGTCAGACATGGGACACACTTCTTTAGAGGCAAGTTATGTCCCTGGTGCTACATAGAAAAACAAAACGTAATGTGTTACTAAACTCAGGACCCTGCATTCACTATATCTGGTCTCCCACAGTACACATATAAACTGCTAAATACCTTTTCTCATTTGTAGTTAGAGCAGTCTTGTGACTTCTATTAGTATCCAGCAGAGCTCTGGTTAAAGCTTTTAGAAGGTGTTTTATTTTTACTCTGGCTGTCCTGTGAGACTGCAGGACCCCTGACCCTCTGTCTGGACACTGCCGATTGGCTCTGTGCTGATCACATGCCCTTTCCCAAGAAAAAAAACTCTCTAGCAATACACACCAGACTAAGCATGTGCAGCTTGTCGCTAAGCTCTGTACTATTAGAAAATGATTAGGAGACCATGGAAGAATGGGATGATCAGAGAAGACAGGATCAAACATCCTTTTTACACAGTGTGCAGGATTAACCCCTCAGGTTCCACAGTGAGTAAAACAAAGCATGTTTTACTGCGTATACAGAGTGATTTTACCGTTGTGGGTTTAGTAACACTTTAACTAAACTTTATTTTTTATTTGCAGCTAATAACCAATGAGGGAAACAGACCTTGTTCTACCTATCTAGGAATACAAAACGAAATAAAATTTTAGGTGACAATTCACTATTTAGATATATTTTGCAATGTAACAAATAAAAATATTTATTAAAAACTATAAATTTGCAGTTTTCAAATATGCAAGCTTTAAAAAAAAAAAAAAATTACATTAAAATTCACTTATCATTTAAAGGGTTTCAAAATTATTATGCAATCCTAAACAATCTTTCCTAAATTTCTCCTGTCTTTTAAACTAAGCTAATAGGCAAAGTTGTGTAATACCTATCAGCTAGCCAAAGTCCCCTTCATCTGCTGGAACATAGAACCATAGTAGTAGTAAGCATGGTAGCAATCCATTCAAGGCATGGCATTCAGGTAGAACCAGCAAATGACAGCAATCACATGTCCTGTCACCAAGGGCAGACTTCTGGGAAGATCAGTAAACCAATCACACTAGAATGAAATTATATTTCTAGGGGGTGTTCTGTACACATTCTGTGTACAGAACACCTCCAGGTAGCCATATTGCATTGCACGTTACAGAAATTTACATAGCTGCAGATTGAAAAGGAAAGGTAATTTCCAATAACAATCAACTAAAATATGACTTGAGTCACAATTGTACAATAAATACTATATTATAATCTTTTTATTTGCTATTTTTTCACCCACAAAAGTGGAGTTACCCTTTAAGTGTATGCATGACAAAACTTCCTTTCCTTTAGTTGTAGCTAGAGTGAGGAAGCATTAAAAGTCCTTATCATGTTAAGGCTTGCTGTATGTGTCCACCTGGGTAGATATCTCTTCACTTCCATTTCTTTAGACACAACAGGAAATAAGGGAAAGTCTCCCTAAAATGAGAGAAATACCAACTATAGGCTCGTACACACTATAAGAAAATCAGGGGAACATTTTGATCCGAGGAACGATAGTGTGTACAAAAGGGTGAGCTACTCCAGGTGGTAGGCTGAAGGTAGCGCTCTCCTCAAGGTGGAAGCAAGGAGAAGGCTCAGCAAGAGCAATATTGAAAAAATGTATTCTGGACAGCCGCACGCGATAAAAGCCTTTATTGTAACGAATAGTCAAAGTTCTTGTGGCAACAAAAGCAAGACAAACAGTTGACACATTTCACAACATCAAAGTTGCTTAGTCAGTATTAGTTAGGCCTCGTACACACAAGGGGATATGTCCGCTGAAAACGGTCCGATTGACCGTTTCAGCAGACATCTCCGATCGTGTGTATGGGCTAGCGGACAGATTTGTCCACCCGACAGATTTCAAAGCATGCTTTGAAATCTATCCGGTGGGAATCTGTCCGCCCGACATGTCTGCTGGTTAGTACACTTACCAGCAGACATGTCGTCCCGCTCCGCCGCCGCACCGCCGCCGAATGGATTCGGCGCATGCGCGGAAGTGTTTTACTTCCTGGTGCGGTGACGTGGCGGCGTCAACGTCACCGCCACGTCACCGCCACGTCACCGCGCCGTCCGCCGGCGGGGAATTTGATCCGATGGTGTGTACACGCCATCGGATCAAACTCCAGATCAGACATATCCGATGGAAATGGTCCGCGGACCGTTTTCATCGGATATGTCCGATCGTGTGTACGAGGCCTAAGTGTGTACACAACTTTCGACAGGCTATACCCGATCTTCTGAACAAAAATTTCCCAAGGGACAAAAAATTCTCGTATGGGAATGTCTGTTTTCATGATTTTCGTATAAAAAAAAAAAAATCAGAAACAAAAGACTGTGCATGATCAGAAAAAAATAAACAGCAAAAAAAAAAAAGCTTTTGTGATTTGAGAAATGTTGTACATTTTCCTACTCGGTTCCAATTTTCTTATAGCGAGTACCCCACTTTAGCCAGTTGTGACATAAATAGGTGCCCCATTGGAAGATTTACCCTCCCCTCGTGTTCAGATAACAACAAATTTTAAATTTCCCCTCATTTTCTGTTTCGGTGACACCAGGACAGATAAATGGGTGAATCTCCTTAGCAGGAACGCAGACACCAATACAAACATGATAGAGGCCCTAAACCTTCCCTATTCCATCCACAGTGAAGCAAAACAAGTTTTGCCTTGATTTAAAATAAACAATCTATTCATTTATGTTAAAACAATTGTAAGCGGGAATGTATGATACAACCTGACAATTTAATGCGTCATTGCGATAATCCCTTGTGAAAACTCCACATAATGCCATACCACTTGGTAGATCTTTGTTGAACATACTTGTTACAGTGGCTACAACCTGATTTACAAGAGCCTGTTATACAGAAAGGAACAATTATATAGGATAATGCAACCTCTGGTCTAAAGATACAAGACATAAACAAGAAGATCTATAAGCATGTAAATGCACAAGAGCAGAATATGATTAGCAGAATGTTAATGACATGCTGCACTGAATTATAAACCTGGTCATAGACAGTTACATTTTTCCACCCTGTTGGGACATTATATTCTGACAGCGGGATGCAGCACCATAAGGAAACACTGATCAGTGACTGCAGCTGCTTGTAAGCGGTGTCTCCTCTCTGACTACGCCATGTTGTGGGAAGGGTTTACTTATCCTGCATGTGGGAAACCTTTTACGCCGAGCACGCTCATCATCTCCTGGTACCAGGAAGAGATGGTGGTCATGTGAAAAATCTAATATTAAACCAGTTCACCGACTTCAGGATGATCCTTCACTGTGTGCAGTAAAAAATACAGAGTGTCTCTGGAAAGCAACTTGTCCCAAGTCACTACAATCTATAACTTGTATGTTTTCATTTGGAGGGATGCTCTGAACCTATACCTACACCACCAGTCTACTGTTATCTCACTCTCAGTAAAAGAATGGGGTTCCACCGAGCACATAGCGCAGAGCTCATGTGTGATCTCACACAACTTCATGTACCTCGTGACCAGGCCATGGATCTTCGTAAAACACCAGTAAAGGTCCGGTTGCTATTGTATACCAACCGCTGGGGAGGAAGCCAGAACATCGACCCCCTCACTACATTCGTGGACAGTCGGACACTAACTACCACTTTTTGGGGACCAGTGACACTAATAAAGTGATCATACATTTATGAGTCACACCCAAAAAGGTATACAATATACAAAGGCATTTATTATGCAAAAATAAAAATATTAAATTTAAAAACATTGTCATATATAGTGACCAACAATATAGAAACAAAGTGATAAAAGGGGGGGCATGCCTTCCCTTCTGACAGAATGGCGACATCCGCAGTACCCGCCGATCAGCTCCCACTGTGCATAATCCCAGGGGAGCAGGCCGCCAGTGGCGCTCATGCACGCCTCAGACCTGGAGGAGCAGGATCACGTACTAGGTACGTGGCCTGCGCAGTAGTGCCACTTTGCTGCCGTATATGTAAGTTATACAGTCAGCAAGTGGTTAAGATCCACTGGTACATGGTCTCATCCTGCTCTGCACATGCTTAAAGCGGAGCTCCACCCAGAAAAACAACATTTTGCCATGTTGTTTAAAAAAAAAAAAAAAAACGTAAAAAAAAAAAAATACTCACCCAAAATAGCTGTTGCTATGCGGAAGTCCGTAATCTGCCTCACCTGCACCGCGGTTTGATTTCTTCTTGTCCTTCTGCTTGTGAATGGGGCGCGCTGCTTTCTGGGAACTGTGTGTGTTCTCAGAGAGCAGCGCGCCCATTCACAAGCCAGCGTGAGACTCGCGCAGGCACAGTAGGAAACGGGCAGTGAAGCCGTACGGCTTCACTGCCTGTTTTCCATAGTGTGAATGGCGGCGCGGGACTCTGAGCGATCGCGGGACCGGCATTGGTGGGGCCATCAGTGCGGGCGCCTAGGACAGGTAAGTGTCCTTATTTAAAGTCAGCAGCTACACTGTTAGTAGCTGCTGACTTTAAAAAAAAAAAATTTCGCCGCTGGAGCTCCACTTTAACTGCTCTCAATTTTTAGGCACTGCAAAATTTGTAGAAGCTGATCTGCTGACTGCTTTAACCACTTAAAAAACAGGCATTTTCTGGCACCTTTTGTTGAGATGTAAAAATCAGTTTTGTTTTACTAGAGAATTAATTAGAACCCCCAAACATATATAATATATTATATATATATATATATATATATAAATATATACAGTATATATATATATATATATATATATAAGATCTACTATATATATATATATATATATATAGAGATATAGATAGAAATAGATGGGCGCAGCGTATGTGAGATACGCTACGCTGCTGTAACTTACTTTCCTGATGCCTCCATGGCAGCATACCAATGGTCATGGCTCTGCCCCCGACTGACCCACAGGACCACTTAACTCTCTAATAAAAGGAGTTGCTCCCCCTCAATTAGGCATTCTTTGTTCTGTCCTCATCCCTGCAGGATCGTGTCTCAGCTCTACCTCACCGTCTTATGGTGTGACCGTTGCAGGTTCATGCTCTCCTGCAGGACGGAGTCCTATCGCTTGGGCTGCTAAAAGCACCAGATAAGTATAGGAGCCCTTTTTTTCTGTGGATCTTTTTAATGGCACTTACACATACCTCCAGGAGCATGTTCTTCTCCTCGTCAGGTGACACAGGCTGGCTGTCCTAGACTCCCCTTCTTGGTTCCCTCCATAAGGTAACATCTGCCTTACAGGGTTATGCCCATTGCACTGCATGGTGCCGGCTACATCTCACCTCACTTCCGGCCAGGTTCAGCGTCGCGCGGTGGCGGTTCGGGGAGGGGAGAGGCTCTCCGGCTGAGTGCCCGAGCACCGGCTTCTTCCACAGGCTGTAGGACGCTTTGCGCGCGTCACGCGTCTCAGCCTCGTCATCTCGGTGGGCGGAGTGGCGTCGGCGCGGCCGCGCATGGCGCAGCGGGCGGCCATCTTGGTACTCCCAAGGTATTTAAACAGCCTGGATCACTCATTTGAGAGCTGGCGGCCTGTGGGATAGCATCACCGTTCTACTCTCCACCTTCTCCTGCTGCAGTGGCGCTATGGATCCCTACCAAGGTAGAGCACCTCAGCTACTTCGTCTTACTCTAAAGGTTCGTTTTTAGGAAGAAAAAAAAAGGGAATCCTTTTTTCTTTTGGTGGTTGAATTTTTTTCTGTAGCCTTTTTTCTTGCCTTTTATATTGTTTATGTGTGTATGTGTATGTGTATATATGTACATGTATATGTGTGTGTATATAAATATATATATATACAGTGCAGAAAATAAGTATTTGAACACCCTGCTATTTTGCAAGTTCTCCCACTTGGAAATCATGGAGAGGTCTGAAATTGTTGTCGTAGGTGCATGTCCACTGTGAGAGACATAATCAAAAAAAAAATTCCAGAAATCACAATGTTTGATTTTTTAACTATTTATTTGTATGATACAGCTGCAAAGAAGTATTTGAACACCTGTCTATCAGCTAGAATTCTGACCCTCAAAGACCTGTTAGTCTGCCTTTAAAATGTCCACCTCCACTCCATTTATTATCCTAAATTAGATGCACCTGTTTGAGGTCATTAGCTGCATAAAGACACCTGTCCACCCCATACAATCAGTAAGAATCCAACTACTAACATGGCCAAGACCAAAGAGCTGTCCAAAGACACTAGAGACAAAATTGTACACCTCCACAAGGCTGGAAAGGGCTACGGGGAAATTGCCAAGCAGCTTGGTGAAAAAAGGTCCACTGTTGGAGCAATCATTAGAAAATGGAAGAAGCTAAACATGACTGTCAATCTCCCTCGGACTGGGGCTCCATGCAAAATCTCACCTCGTGGGGTCTCAATGATCCTAAGAAAGGTGAGAAATCAGCCCAGGACTACACGGGAGGAGCTGGTCAATGACCTGAAAAGAGCTGGGACCACCGTTTCCAAGGTTACTGTTGGTAATACACTAAGACGTCATGGTTTGAAATCATGCATGGCTGGAAGGTTCCCCTGCTTAAACCAGCACATGTCAAGGCCCGTCTTAAGTTTGCCAATGACCATTTGGATGATCCAGAGGAGTCATGGGAGAAAGTCATGTGGTCAGATGAGACCAAAATAGAACTTTTTGGTCATAATTCCACTAACCGTGTTTGGAGGAAGAAGAATGATGAGTACCATCCCAAGAACACCATCCCTACTGTGAAGCATGGGGGTGGTAGCATCATGCTTTGGGGGTGTTTTTCTGCACATGGGACAGGGCGACTGCACTGTATTAAGGAGAGGGACCGGGGCCATGTATTGCGAGATTTTGGGCAACAACCTCCTTCCCTCAGTTAGAGCTTTGAAGATGGGTCGAGGTTGGGCCTTCCAACATGACAATGACCCGAAGCACACAGCCAGGATAACCAAGGAGTGGCTCTGTAAGAAGCATATCAAGGTTCTGGCGTGGCCTCGCCAGTCTCCAGACCTAAACCCAATAGAGAATCTTTGGAGGGAGCTCAAACTCTGTGTTTCTCAGCGACAGCCCAGAAACCTGACTGATCTAGAGAAGATCTGTGTGGAGGAGTGGGCCAAAATCCCTCCTCCAGTGTGTGCAAACCTGGTGAAAAACTACAAGAAACGTTTGACCTCTGTAATTGCAAACAAAGGCTACTGTACCAAATATTAACATTGATTTTCTCAGGTGTTCAAATACTTATTTGCAGCTGTATCATACAAATAAATAGTTAAAAAAATCATACATTGTGATTTCTGGATTTTTTTTTTTGATTATGTCTCTCACAGTGGACATGCACCTACGATAACAATTTCAGACCCCTCCATGATTATATATATATATATATATATATATATATATATATTCTTTTACAAAGGGTAGGGATATGGGTATATGTATATATGTAGGTACAATTAATCTGCCCAAACCCTCATAGTAATCAGTATAATTCTAAAATCTACCCATAGCTGCCCTGGACATAGTCATGCCGCTACAAAAAGATCCTCAACAATCCACTAGGTAAGGGCTGCAACAGACAGGTAAGCTTTTTTTTTTTTTAAAAAGAGCACTACAACAGGCGTACAATACAGCCTTCTGTGATTTTGTCTCCGCAGCCCTCAACGAGACTCATCTCACAGATCTTCCCACGACAGAGGCTCGAGGAGCCACAAGAGTTCGGGTCACTCTCACGCTTCAGGCCATAACTCAAATAGTCATCAGAGTTCTTCCCACCACTCCTCCTCCAAACCAAAGAGGGATGACTGTTGGGTTTGTGGTAAAAAGGCCCTGCCAGGAAAACTAGCCTGTGGCCAATGTTTTTTGGAGGCTACAGCCGAAAGACAAGGTCCCTCAGACTCTTTTAAAGATCTGATCAAGGAATCAATCAGAGAATTGGCCTCAACACAGAGTATTCACTCTCCCCCTTCCGCTGATCAGGAGGTCGCAGGGCCGTCTACACCCTGGGGGAAGCATCTCGGAGGACGATCCAGTCTCAAACGAGGAAGAATTTTCAACCTTTGATTTTGGCCTAGTAGAACCCTTCGTGGTGGCAGTCAAAGACGCAATTCAATGGGAGGAGGACCCTGAGCCTCCATCCAAAACAAAAAAATATTTTCCTCATTTGACAAAAAAGGTTTCAAATTTCCCGCTAATGGAAGAGAATAAAGGGGTTATCCTAGGGGAATGGCAGAAGGTAGATAAGAGACCAGTCGCCTTTAACCGTTTCCAGAAACTATATCCATTAGCCGAGTCGGATTCCAAACTCTTTGATTCCGTTCCAGCTGTGGACGCCTCAGTCATGAGACTGGCCAAAAATACGACCCTACCTCTAGAGGACGCGGTCTCCTTCAAGGATGCCTTAGATCGGAGGATCGACACGGATCTCAAAAAGGTGTACCAGGCAACCGGAGGGGCCTGCAAGCCGGCGGTAGCTTTATCTTCCATTTCCAGGGCCACCAGGGTATGGTCGGATAACATTGAGACAGCTCTCAGAGCAGGCATGGACACCGAAGCAGTTATCAAAGCATTGGATGAGCTAAAGCTGGCATCAGATTTCATGGCAGAGGCGGCTATAGATGTCCTAAGATGTTCATCCAGGGCCATGCTATACTCTATCACGGCCAGGAGGGCCCTGTGGCTGAAGCCATGGGTGGCGGATCCATCCGCGATTACCAGAGTCACGGGTGGAAAGAGCGGTTCGATCCCTCAAGATAGGAGCAGAAGGAAGAGATTGGCTCCCAGGCTAGCAACCCAGCAGAGAGGAAGGGACTCAAGATCCTACCGCCCAGGTAGAGAGTACAGAAGGGGCTGGAGAGGGTCACTAGCCTCCTTCCTTAGACTAGGAAAGCCGAAGCCCACTACTTCAGCAGGGGATACCAAGAAGTCTTTTTGACTCCCCTACCACCCAGACCGGCTTAGTGGGAGCAAGTCTCAAATCCTATGCGCAGGTTTGGGTGGAAGGTTGCACCGACCAATGGGTAGTGTCCACCATCCTCCGGGGACATTTTTGGAGATTCAAGTCCCGCCCCCATAATTTTCCTTCCAAAATACCAAAATCCCGGCCTCGAAGAGAAAAGGGAAGTATTATTCCAATACATCCAAATACTCCTACAGCAGAAGGCAGTTCTTCCTGTGACGGCATCAGAGACGAAATCGGGATTCTACTCTCCCGTATTTTTAGTTCCCAATAAGACGGGAGGATGGAGACCCGTATTGGATCTAAAAAAATTAAACAAGTACATCAGATTGGAACGCTTCAAGATGGAGTTACTGAACACGGTGATCCTATCGGTCCAACCAGGGGACTGGATGGCCTCCATAGACCTCCAAAATGCGTATCTGCATATTCCCATACACAGTCAGTTCCAGCATTTCTTGCGGTTCAAAGTGGGCAGTCTTCATCTACAGTTCCAATGCCTCCCGTTTGGAATCTCATCAGCACCCAGAACATTTTCAAAAGTCTTAGGGGCCGTCTTAGCACCCCCTTCGGGAAAGGGGAATTAGAGTACTGTACTATCTGAACGATATTCTGATTCTGTCACAGCACAAAAACACCTTAGTGGAACATATTCAAACAGTATTGAACACCTTGTCCAGGTTGGGCTGGCTGATCAACCTGGAAAAAAGCCAACTAACACCAACACAGAGAATGACTTATTTGGGGGCCTTGTTCAATACCCCAGAGAGAGCAGACTCTCTTCCACCCGAGAAGATTCCGATCTTAATCCAGAAGGTAAAGAGAGCAATGGGATCTCGCAGCTTGTCAGCATCAGACTGTCTGAGCCTCACAGGCTCCCTTGCATCATGCATACCAATGATAAAATGGGCCAGATGGCATCTGCGGGAATTCCAACTAGGTTTCCTAGCACAGTGGGGGAAAGAACAGCTCAAGCAGAGAATAGTTGTCACCTCTTCAATGAAGTCCAGCCTATGTTGGTGTACAAGACCTTCCAATCTGCTAGTTCCTCGGTCTCTCTGGGCCATTTACCTGGACCATCCTTGCCTCAGATGCCGGTCGGCTCGGTTGGGGGGCCCACACCCAAAACAAGCTAGTTCAAGGGAGGTGGCCGTTCAGTGCAGAGGGAGTGATATCCAATATCCTGGAGCTGAGGGCCGCTTGGATGGCCTTCCTACATTTAGCCCCTCTCCTCAGAAACAAACCCATCCTTCTCCAAATGGACAACCGAGCAGCATTATTTTCCGGGACCCGAGAACCAACTAGCTGATCGCCTTTCAAGATCGTTTTGCAGCAACAAAGAGTGGTCTCTAGACCAGGAGGTTTTCAAGGGAATATGCCAACAGTGGGGGACTCCCCGAATAGATCTCTTTGCCTCTCCTCTCAACGCAAAGACCCCTCTGTTCTTCTCGAGTGGATCATGTCCGAGCAAAGCAGGAATAGATGCCTTAATCCAACCCTGGACATTCCAGTTGGGATATGCCTTTCCCCCAACTCCCTTAATTCTGAGGTTTCTCCAACGTCTGACAAGAGAAGATGTCACCATCCTAGCGATCATTCCATATTGGCCGAGGAGGCCATGGTTCCCGCTCTTGATCAGTCTGTCGCTATGCAGTCCGATTCCTCTACCTCACAGGAACAACCTACTGTCGCAAGGCGACTTCCTTCACCCACATCCGGGGATCCTGGACTTGAGGGCCTGGAAATTGAACGGAGGAGGCTGGGCGACTTAGGGTGTTCACATGGGGTTATTCAAACCCTTTTACAGGCAAGGAAATCATCCACAAACGCTACTTACTACAGAATATGGAAAAAGTTTGTGGCTCTGGCAGAGTCCAACCAGTTCGACCCACTATTTCCTGGAGTCCATAATGTTCTGTTATTTCTACAGTCGGGTTTAGATCTAGGTTTGGGCCACAGCACACTAAAGGTCCAGGTGTCTGCCATCTCAGCTCTGACAGATATCCAATGGGCTCATAACCCGTTGGTGGACCGATTTCTGAAAGCAGTACTAAGACTAAGTCCCCCTAGAAAGTCTCTTTACCCCAAGTGGGACCTGACAATAGTGCTAGAAGCTCTAGCACGTTCCCCCTTCGCTCCTACGGAGGAATGCTCATTGGAAGACATTACTTGGAAGACGGCCTTTCTAATTGCCATCACGTCGGGGCGCAGAGTATCGGAAATCCAAGCCCTAGGAGCCCAGGAACCTTATATCTCCTTCTTCCCAGACAGGGTGGTCTTACAGCCCATTCATCAGTTCATTCCCAAAGTTCCTTCGGCATTTCATCTCAATCAGGAATGGGTCCTTCCAACGTTTGAGGAAGAGCAAGCCTCCGCGAGCTTACACGAGCTAGACGTAGCCAGATCCTTGAAGCACTACCTTAAACTAACTCAGGGGTTCCGAAAGGACCAGCGCCTCTTCATAATCCCCAGAGGGGCGAGGAAAGGGGACGCGGCCTCCAAAACGACAGTGGCGAGCTGGATTGTGAAACTTATCCAAAAAACTTATCGGGCTAGTGGTATTCCTATTCCAAAAGCAGTGAACGCTCACTCAACGAGGGGAATCGCCTCATCCTTGGCAGCTTTGGCATGGGTCTCCCCGGAGACAATCTGCAGGGCGGCAAGCTGGTCTTCCTTCAGCACCTTTATGGCACACTATAGCCTAGATCCGGCAGTTCTCACCTCCTGTGACCTTGGGAGGAGAATGCTAAAATGCTCCACTCTGTAATTCATTAAAAGGATATTTTTGAGCAGTACCCTCCCTGTAAGCGAGTTATTGACCATTGGTATGCTGCCATGGAGGCACCAGGAAAACGGAAAATTGAATACTTACCTTTCTGTAATTTTCCTTTCCTGGTGCCTACCCATGGCAGCATACACACTCCCTTATGGACTAGTTACAAAGAATGCCTAATGGGGGGGGGAGCAACTCCTTTTATTAGAGAGTTAAGTGGTCCTGTGGGTCGGTCAGGGGCGGAGCCATGACCATCGGTATGCTGCCATGGGTAGGCACCAGGAAAGGAAAATTACAGAAAGGTAAGTATTACATTTTCCATTTTTTAAATCTGTCAATCCTCAAAGAATTTGCGCCGTAAGTTTCCAATCACTTGCCCGAACAACCGGGATTGTTTTCCCCTCCCTGTGTGTCCTTGTCTCCAATAAAACCAAAACACTAAACAAAACATCTCTCTGCATTACCAGTATTTGGTCACTAGATGGCTCCAAATACATAAACATAGCAATGTCCATAGACGTTGTATTAAAGTATGCAAACACACATCAATACACAAGAATGTTAGCGCTACACAGTATTCCCATATTTCTCTTTTAAGTTGTTTTATTTTATGTTAAATATTTGAGGATCTCCAAAGCTGTAAGAGAATATTACCTTACCTTAGTAGGAGAAACATAAACCACAACTGATTCATTGCTTTGTCTTAGCACTTTCTCCATGCAGTAGTAAGAAGCATAGGTTTTTCCTGAAGAGGTCGGAGCCACTATCACTGCAGATTCATTATTGTCCACCACATCAAGGAGTTCCCTCTAGCAGAAGACATAATTAGTCATATCGGGTCATCATAATACAGTAAAATATGTTACACGTTAAATTGTAGAATTCAATTGCTCAGTCAGTTGTAGTCTATTGTGAATATGGTATTTATATCAAGAATGAAATATCTTGTACATCATTTATGGGAAATTATTCAATTTATCTACTAATACACTAAACTGCCAGTGGAGAATAAATACCCAGATTTGACCTGGTATTAGCCCTATGTAATTCCTAGTACAACAGTACTGGTAAAAGGTAAGGAAAGCTCTACACACGACCATTTTTAATGTTTTAGAAAAAATAAATAAAAATTCTGACGTGATTCTTGTCAAGCCGGCCTTGCCTACCCACGATCGTGAAAAAAAAAAATGCTCGAGCAAAGCGCGGTGACGTACAACGGCACTATAAAGGAGAAGTTCCATTCAGATGGCGCCACCCTTTGGACTGCTTTTGCTGATTTTGTGTTAGTAAAACTTTGGTGAGAGACAATTCGCGCTTTTCAGACTTTGTGCTTTTTTAGTCTGTTACAGCGTGACGAATGTGCTATCTCCATTACAAACGCTAGTTTTACCAGAACGAGTGCTCCCGTCTCATAACTTGCTTCTGACCATACGCGTTTTTTCACGTTGTTAAAAGCCTACACACGACCATTTTTCACAACATGAAAATTGACAACGTGAAAAACGACACGAAAAATTAGAGCATGTTCTAAATTTTTAATGGCCATTTTTCATGTTATGAAAAAACATCGTGTGTACGCGGCATAAGAGCCAAATACGCAGTACACACGTTACACAGCTAACAAGCAAACACCCTGCTGCTAGAAACTGAAAGGGCTCAAAAGCCTGCTGCTGCTTTTAAACTGTCCATTCTGGGAGTGTCAAGGGAACCAGGTTATATCGCCTAAATGCAGTCAGGTCACCAACCTGGCTGTGCTGTGTAGTAGGACTGTGTAAATCTCAAGACTGGTGTAGCGGTGTGGTTGCTACTAGTTACTACATCCATACATATTCCCCTGGTGCCAGACCTCTATACGTCATACTTGTAGACAATGAAAAGTATTTTGCTTTGTTTTGTTAATTTATTTGGGGAATTAACTTGGTTGGGGAAAGGACATGGGATGCCCATAGTAACAAAGATCATTGATGTGTGAGTCCATTAGATGCGTCACAATTTTGATAAAGAACAAAGAAGATTGCACTAGACTTGACAGTATTCAGCTCCACAGCATCTTTCTTCCTCCTGCACAGAGCTTGACTATTTTACCTCTGTCCACTCTCCCTGTCACAGTCCTAGTAATTTCCGTCACACCATTTGATAGAGACTGGGCCTTACTCTGAATAAGTCCCCAGCATGGATAGAAGATGTAACCGATGAAGGCCTGCTGTACCCCCTCATGGCTGTTTTCAGTTATCCGCTATTACATTAAAGGTGATGGACTACTGATCCCAGCAAACCTGACTTGCAAATCCTGCGCCCTCAGGCTGCATCGATTTGACACTGACTCCACAGTCTTTCCTCTGGCTCTACACCAGCTCCCCTGGCGTGCCTCTTCCAGATTTCCACCATGCTTTCACTCACCGCCACCCGCCCTGGGTCCTTCCTGAAGCACTCATTTCGGACCATGCAGACCAACAGTCTCTCCTAGCTCCTGTTCCAGGACACCTCTCCATGACCGAGTAAGGAGAGGCTCCCTCCCATCTCCCGAGCACCTCCACCGGATCCACACCCTCCCCCCAGATGGGAGTGTTTCTCCAGCACGACAGCCATTCTTCAGTTCACCCACCCGACAACTGCTCCCCCAGCAGGCTGACCATGAGTACATGTAGGAGGCCTGCCCGCTGACAATCCTAGTTGGAGATTGGTCAGAGCTCCTTGCATGCACTCCATGTCACTCCAACTTTCAGCCCTGCCCCAATTCCAGAACATTCTTACTGGAAGCAGGTGAGGCGCCCAAAAGTTGAAGTACATGTCAGTCACCTACTGCTACACTAACCACTCCCTGCCCCCAGATCAAAAACAAACAGGCCTAGCTTGCAGCATAATTATTTGGCAGATAAAACAGCTCCCATTGAAGCGTTTCAGCTGGTATTAGTAGCTATTTAAAGAAAACATGAAGGCCGTCATCACTGACTACTTATTCTAGTGGCCTGGTGGTCATGCTGACTCTTGATAATTTACAATCACCGACCAGAATGAGAGGTAAGTAACTGCTCTGTGCAATACCATTGCACAAAGCAGATAGGTATAAACTTTTTCATTTTAGAGAAAAAAAATGAGGCTTTACAACCACTTTAACTTTTGCACGTTTTAGAACATTTTCCATTCTACCATTACTGGTTGGGGGTTCCAGTGTTACTATACTACCTCTGATGTTGGTCATGGCAGCCTTTCAGCTGATGCCTGTTTGGGTTTTGATCATTTAGGTGCTGTTTTTGTGTAGTTGTGTATATTGCTTTTAACCTTGCACTGCATATGTTACCTGCCATGTATCTGGTATGAAATTCTGCACTCTCGGGTCTGGGTCTGACCTCTCATCTCTCTGCAAGTATGGTCCCATGTATTTCATCTGAAAACGAGCCGAACCAACTCCAACTCCAAATCCAACTCCAACTCCAACTCCGTAACTGTGTTTTTTACCTTCTTTGATAGGCTCCTGTAAAGTTGTTTACATGTTTTGTGTTATTTAATACAGTTTTAGCACAGCATGACACAGATCGTGTTCACATCTGCGACTCAAAGTGACTCACTTGATCAATATTTAGATGATGAAAACAAATCTTAAATGTGTTATTAGCCTAATATATATACAATGCATTATTATAACCACACATCGAAACAAATCCTTACGGGCCTCCTGCACACTGATGCCTACAAATGCCACATTTTTAGAAATACAGGCATTTTTTACTGATCTAAATGCAACTCATTGGCCCGGATTCACAAAGCACTTACGCCGACGTATCTCCAGATACGCCGTGTAAGTACAAATATGCGCCGTCGTATCTGTGCGCCAAACCCACAAACTTAGATACGCCTAAAAATAGACTTCATCCCACCAACATAACTTGCCTACACCGGCGTAGAGTGGGCGCATATTTACGCTGGACGCATGTGGCGCTCCCATTGAATTTCAATTCAAATATGCAAATGAGGGAGATACGCCGATTCATGAACGTACTTGTGCCCGGCGCATGATTTACGCGGTTTGCGTAAGTTTTACGTTTGGTGTAAAGTTATTCCCCATAGATGAGGCGCAACCAATGCAAAGGTATGGACCAGGGAACACAAGCCTACATATTTTACGTTGGACGTCTGTGAATATGGGCCGATGTGGGTCTGGCTGGGAGTAGGTTACATTCACGGCGTACACAGTGATCCGGCGTATCTTAGGCAGTTGTTCCGCTGTGGTTGTACGCATGCGCACAGGGATACGTCCATGTCCCGACACATGCGCAGTTCATTTTAAGTACTTGTCTGGCGCCCGGCCCATCATTTGCATGGGGTCACGCTTCATTAACATGGATCACGCCCACTTCCAGCCCACTTCCACCTACGTCCACTTACGCCAGCTTACGCCTACGAAATATACGCTACGCCGGCGCAGAGTTGGGAGCATTTGCTTTGTGAATTCCGGCGCCGGCGTAGCGTACTATGTGTTGCGATACGCCGGCGTAAATATGCGCCCATCTCTGTGAATCCGGGCCATTGTTTTTAATAGTCCTGTGTATGTTTTTAATAGTCCTGTGTATACAGTAACATAAACTTGTGCTGCGTATAAAAAATACAAAAGTCTGCAATGCTGGACAGTATTTTAATTTAGTCGACTAAACTAACACAATTTTAGTCTCCTAAAATACAACTAAAGCTAAAACAATTCAGATGACTAAAGTATGACTAAAACTAAAATGTCATTTTAGTAAAAAAATAGGACTAAAACTAAATGGAAATTTATCGTCAAAATTAAAACTGCAGTACCACATAAGAATGTGTAGGGGGCATCTACTAAACAGCTGCTAAAGGAGAAAAAATTATATTTAATGTCGTTATATATTCAGGTAATATGTACAATGGCATTACAGCCAATAGAGTTAATTTATATATATATATACACAAATTTGAAAGTTGCACTTCTGTTTATGAAACTTGGTTATACAGTGGTACCTTGGATTACGAGCATAATTTGTTCCAGAAGAATGCTTGTAATCCAAAGCTCTCGTATATCAAAGCAAGTTTTTCCATAGGAGTCAATGGAAACTCAGATAATTTGTACCGCAGTGACCGATATTGTATGCAGTACCGCATGGGGCCAGAGGTGGGGGCGCTGGAGAAACTCAGAAACATTCGGAGACACCCGGATGCACTCGGAGAGGCTCGGAAACACTCTGGAACAGAATGTTTCAGAGTTTCTCAGAGGGACTCCGAGTGTCACCGGCGCCCCAGCACCCAAATGCGGTACTGCACACCCCAGAGGATTGAATCCTGCTCGTCTTGCGAGACAACGCTCGCAAACTGAGTCAGGATTAAAAAAAAAATAATAGCTTGTTTTGCGAAACGCTCATAAACCGAGTTACTCGCACTCCAAGGTTTTACTGTATTTATAAAGATGTTAAATGAATCACAACAGATAAATCTGTGTCTGTAGTGCAGAAACCTTAATACCATAATTAATAACATGTTATTAGATTTTTACTCCAGGAGTATATAAGGAGTTTGGCAATGCTAGAGAAATGCTTAAATAATGCATTACCATTTAAAGGAGTTGTAAAGGCTGACATTTTTTTTATCGTAATGCATATACATTAAGATAAAAAAAAACGTCTGTGTGTAGCAGCCTCTCCAGCACCTCCTAATTACATACCCGAGCCCCATCTCTCTCCAGAAATGTCCAGGAGTGTCTTAGCTGTCCGGGACTCTCCTCCTCATTGGCTAAGACACAGCAGCGGCACCATTGGCTCCCATGGCTGTCATTAAAGTCAGTTAACCCATCAGGGGATAGGGGGGGTGGGCCTTGTTGGGGCACCGTATCTGCATGGACACAGGGAGCTGTGACTTGGCTGGGGTGCCCCCATAGCAAGCTGTTTGCTGTGGGGGCACTCGATAGGAGGTTGGGACCAGAAGCAGCAAAGAGGGACCCGAGAAGAGGTCTTGCTCTGTGCAAAACCAACTGCACTAAGGAGTTAAGAATAGCATGTTTGTTATTATTATTTTTTTTAAAGAAGACTTTACCATAACTTTAACTAAACCCATTCGAATTTAGTTGACTAAAAATGTTCTGGAGATTTTAGTCGACCACAATGCAATTAAAAAGAATACAATTAAGATTACTAAAATAAGACTAAACCTAAAATGGCATTTTAGTAAAAAAACTAAAATATGACTAAAACTAAAATGAAATTTTCGTCAAAAGACTATGATTAAAACTAAATCGAAATTTGACGTCAAAATTAACACTGGTATCAGCACATATACGCCTATAAACATGTACAACCTGAGAAAAGATAGAAGAATTTTTACGTGCATGTACGCATACATGCAAAAACATGTGAATACATGCATTTAATATACATCCCATCCTTGCGTTTTTATGCCGGAATTTTCTACCACGCATCTGATATTCATACATTAGTACCCTAAAACATAAGTCTGACCAAGCATACACTTATTCTATAAAGCAAATGTCATCATGTTCAAAAGTGCTGCTAAGCTGCTAAGCTCTATGTTAGTAAAACAGGACAGTTTTCTTAAAGAAGAGCTCAACCCAAAAGGGGAAGCTTTGCTTGTCTGCCTCCTTCCCCCTCCACTGCCAGATCTTGCACCTTCAGGGGGGATCAGGTACCTGGTTTTGGCAGGTACTCACTCCCGCTTCTAGCCCAGTTCGCCATGGCAAACTGAGCCAGAAGTTCAGCCCCCCTCCTTCCCCTGCAGCCTTCTGGGACACGTCACATGTTCCAGAAAACTGTGGCCCATTCACAAAGTGCAGCATGATTTGCGCATGCGCAGTAGAAAACCATCTGTGAATGTAATAGAAAAAAAGCAGGACCTCTTAAATGTGAAAACTGGGGTTAAAAAGACCTTACATTTACATATAAATGAAATAAAATAAATAAATGTCTTTGTTTAAAAAAAAAAAAAAAAATCCCTCTTAAAACCATTAGGTGGAAGTGACGTTTGACGTTGCTTCCGTCTTCCAATGTTATGGAGCCTAACAGAGGCCATCTTTCCCTCACTCGGCATCCATTCTCACCGGAACTTATACTGACGGCTCCGGTAAGCAGCGGAGACTACCGCAACCAGTAATCTGCCGTGGAAAACACTTTTATCTAAAAGAGGACTGTCCACCGTTGAAGAGGATACTGGAATTATCGCAGCTATATGCTGCTATAACAATGGTATTCCACTTCAAACAGCCACCGTACAATGAGGGTGGGCAGTCCGCAAGTGGTTAATGTCTTTTGAGCACCACTGGCATGCAAGGATGTGTTTTGTCCTCCTTGTAGCATTTGGAAAATAATATTTCTTCTCACAATATTTTCAAATTGCAGCTTTGCTCTCAGCAGAAATTGCACTGCAGAAATATTTCCAAACTCTATGTTGGTCTCACCATTTTACTTAGAGGAGTAAAAGAAAAACAATTTACTGACCAGACTATAGGGAAAAATGATGCTGTGATGATGAAGAATGCCAATAGGTATCATTTAAAGGTTAAAAAGATAAACTAATTTGTCAAACAAATGTACCTCCTTACCTGTCAATTGAGGTCTAATGGGATACAGGAGTAGATGATAATTTCTGTCCTAACAATCACCCAATTGTAGGAGGTACAAGATGGACCCCATACGCAAACTACAATGGAGCCTTTTCCCTGCAGTGCCCCCTAGTGGCACATATGCACATTTCTCTTGTTTAAGAACTGCATTGAGAAGTAAAGTGTTAACTGAACTGTAATCCAGGATTTGCTTGTCGTCGGTTAAGAGACCTTGAAATAATTTAGGACTTTACATGAAGTCTGAGAAATCTTTCATTAAGATCTTTATGTTATATAGTTTGAATACCATGGCATAGATATATTTATCACTGTAAAAGAACATATTTCACATTGTTTTTTAAATGGAAAAAACAAACAAAAAAAAACAGGAAAAAAAAAGTTTCTGTTTTCCAGGTCTTCCCATCTCTATTCAGCAGTAGTGTCAGTGCTTGAATATTACATTTTCTTATCCAACTTGGATACAGCATTTTACGTAATTCAGGATGGTGAGTTTTGAATCACTATACGAAAAAATAAAATAAAAACACAATACCTCAGTGTCCTTCAATGAAAGGGACAGGTTCTGAAAACCCAGTTGGCTAACATAAGCAGCTATCCTGTGTTTATCTGCCCTTTGTAACATATCTTTGTATTTAGCCATGATAGACTGTATAATCTTCATAATTTCCACTGCAATATTCATATCTTTCTTATCTTCAGCTGTAACAAAGGAACAAGAAAAATACAAGTCAAAAACAAGTCAAATTTAGCATTCTTTGACTAATTTGCATACCTAAATATTTTTTTACATTTATTTTCTGTAATTATAACTAACCATTACATACACAGATACACTGTGCCACCTTCAAAAAAAATCCTGCCAGAAGCTTCTTTGAGCTCACGCTCCTAAAGCGCCCCTGCCCATTGAAATCAATGGGCAGCGGCACGGAACCTCTGGCAAAGCGCCATTGCAGCGGCGCTTTTAACCCCTTTTTTGCCTGTTAGCGGGGGTTAAAAGCTCCCTGCTAGTGGCCGCAAAGCGCCGCAAACGATAGTAAAGCGTTGCTAAAAAATTGAGACACTTTTGGACAGCAGCATTGTCAGTCTGGGGGAAGGGTCGTGTTAGATGTACTAGCAGATTTAAATGCACTAACAAATTTAAGCTAAACTCTAGCTAGTACTTTATAAGCAGTTGCAGCAAAAAAAATCTTTACCTTTAGGGATAAAGGTTTTACATAAATACAGTGGCGGAACTACCAGGGTTGCAACGGTCACACTTGCGACTGGGCCCTGGCGTTCCACCACCATGGGGGGCTCCCAAGACCAGGGCAGCATAGGCACCTATTCCTAGTGCGACTAAGCATTGTGCAGGGAGAGAGCGAAGCAGAGGCAGAAAGTGAATAGAGGGCTGGAGGAAGTTGCAAACTCTCACCCAGCTGAGTTCACTGTTCGAAATGCACTGGGCACCATTCTTTCCCTTGCAGGGAGATCTAACGTTTCTGTGGTTGCACCCAGCCCCCCCCCCCTCTTTAAATTCCATGTTCCCCATTCTCTAAATGTGTTTCCCAGGTTGCCCTTCTGGGGAACAAGAGAATCGGGTTCCGGATGGAGTTTATGTAAATTTACTGGCCCCTTCCTTTCCTGAATGAACACAGTGAGTGATCAGTAGGGGCAGCACGTACTGGAACAGATCTGTATTTTCCTCCTGCAGCAGCTGAAAGAAGGCTTCTCCGCCTCTCCCGTCAGCATTCAGCTCCCACAGGAGAACAATACAGGAGATCGGTACAAGTACATGCCACCTCTGCCGCCCCTCCTGTCCCTGTTCCTCTTCTTTCTGCTGCACAGGCCCCCCCAGTGTGGTCCCTCCATTTCAGGGAGGGAAATGGGGAAGGGCTGTCAAATATGTCCTTTACCAGTCCCTTCATTTTCTGTATGAACCCAGTGAGTGACCATGTCTGCCCCAGACCCGGAAGTGCAAAATCACATACAGGTACGAGATTTTGCACAGGAGAACCACCTTGTCGACGCATATATGCAGTATACGGTCAGCAAGCTGTTAACAAAACTATGCAAGTCGCAATGAAAAAGGAAAAAAGTAGTGAAAGTCCCCGTGACATAAGTGGAGGCAATTTGAACCGTTCCATTGGTGGCAATGGGGTGGGTCTTGGAACTGTCAAATCGTTTGACAAATCGCACCGGTGTGAACAGGGGCTTAATGTTATTGAAATGTCCCAGTGTTACATTTCATTAATTTCTACAAACTACAGCTTAGCTGCAGTGTGTAGAGACAGAAAACAAGAGAAAAAACCCCCTAAGGGGTGACGCTGCGCTGATCAAAAATTAATACCAATGATAAAGTGGACGTGTAAGCAGCTGGCACAAAATCGTGTACAACAATCAATAAAGCATAAAAAATAAAAGAGGGTGCAGCGCTAAAGTGAAAAGAAGGTTAATATGATACAACATTCATCAATAAATGAAAAAAAAAAAAAAATGATATACACCTTGCTGAAAATGTGAATCAGCATAAATGTTCAAGGATCTAGTAGTAAAGTCCGGTGGGAATATTGATAATGAAACAATTGAAAAAGATTACCAATGAGAACAATCATATAGAATATAACACTGAGGATACATGGTATAAGTTGAAAAGAAAGAAATCTTCTAACAATGAGTGATCTAGTAGTAAAGTCCGGTGTTAATCTTGGTGATGAAAATTAATGTGAAGAAAAATTGGTCAGATGAAATCCAATACCCGACAGATGGAGAAAGGGAGAAAACACCAAAAATTTGTGAGGTAAGAATGCCTGCTTACTGCAAAGAAAGACTGTTTTGCACCAGTCTTATGGAGCACAGGGACACCCGGTCTCCCCAAGACCACTCAGTATGGATCCCAATTAGCTCTCAATGATGGCTCCGAAGTGGGTACATGGACAAATAAAAAAGGAAAACTCTTATAGCGTATAACGTATAAAAGTTAGGGTTTAATAGGTCTTGCACTTACATGGATTCGATGCAAAAAACGGCATAAAACAATTAGATCCGAAATCCGATACCTCTCGCTATTCGACTGGGAAACTCTGCCTGCGTACAGGACGGAACGCGATGATGTCACGGCACCCTACGATCGTTTCGTCTCGATAGGACTTCAACGGGGGATTCGCCGGAAGAATCCCCCGTTGGCGAATCCCCCGTTGAAGTCCTATCGAGCCATCAGTGAGAGCTAATTGGGATCCATACTGAGTGGTCTTGGGGAGACCGGGTGTCCCTGTGCTCCATAAGACTGGTGCAAAACAGTCTTTCTTTGCGGTAAGCAGGCATTCTTACCTCACAAATTTTTGGTGTTTTCTCCCTTTCTCCATCTGTCGGGTATTGGATTTCATCTGACCAATTTTTCTTCACATTAATTTTCATCACCAAGATTAACACCGGACTTTACTACTAGATCACTCATTGTTAGAAGATTTCTTTCTTTTCAACTTATACCATGTATCCTCAGTGTTATATTCTATATGATTGTTCTCATTGGTAATCTTTTTCAATTGTTTCATTATCAATATTCCCACCGGACTTTACTACTAGATCCTTGAACATTTATGCTGATTCACATTTTCAGCAAGGTGTATATAATTTTTATTTTTTTTTCATTTATTGATGAATGTTGTATCATATTAACCTTCTTTTCACTTTAGCGCTGCACCCTCTTTTATTTTTTATGCAGTGTGTAGAAACACAGGGAATTTAGCTGTGGGTGAGCTGTGGTGCAGGATGGAAAGATGCAAAGATGTTGCATATTTCTGCACGGCCCTGCAACCAAAGGCTGCATTCAAGTGTGAACAAGCCACATAGAAAACAATTGTTTTCCCAGTGCCTTGTGGAGACCTGCAAAAAATGCAGGACTTTGCACAAACGTGAACAAGCCCTGAAGTTTACAGTAAGGCCTTGTACACACGATCAGTCCATCCGATGAGCCCGGTCCGAAGGACCGTTTTCATTGGTTCACCGATAAAGCTGACTGATGGACTCATATACCTACACACCATCAGTTAAATAACCGATCATGTCAGAACGCGGTGACGTAAAACACGACGACGTGCGAAAAAAAAATGAAGTTCAATGCTTCCAAGCATGCGTCGACTTGATTCTGAGCATGCCTGCATTTTTAAACGTTGCTCGTGCGTACTAACGATCGGTTTTGACCTATCGGTTAGCCGTCCATCGATTCAATTTTAAAGCAAGCCCTCTGTTTTTTGACCGAAGGATAACGGACCGATGGGGCCTACACACAATCGGTTTAGACTGATGGAAACCGAACCTAAGTCCGTTTTCATCGGTTTGAACCCATCGTGTGTACGCGGCCTAAGGTGCACTAGAAGAACTCAGAAAAACTGTAAAAATTTAAAAAGGACTGTCATGGATATGTTTTCACAAATTGGGACTGCCTCACAAAAACATGGGCTTTAAAGTGGAGTTCCACCCAAAAGTGTAACTTCCGCTTCAAGCACTTACTTTTTTTGGAGAGGGAGTTGGGGGCTTCTGTAGGAGTGGGACTTCCTGTCCCACTTCCTCCTTCTGCTCAGGGACCGCCTTGGCGACTCCTCCTCTTGCCTTAGGCGGCCCCTCCCTCTAAGCGATCTGCTGGGACACGCGACAGGTCCCAGGAGATCTCCTGTCCACTCAGGGAGCGCAGCGCCGCTCACGCATGAGCAGTGAAGCTGAAAGCTGTAAAGGCCGGGTGCCCACAATGTGAATGGAGGCGCTGCCAGAAAGGAGGGAAAGAAGCGACGCTCCAGGGGGCCGCATCGCCGGACCGTGGAGCAGGTAAGTGTCTGTTTATTAAAAGTCAGCAGCTACACTTTTTGTAGCTGCTGACTTTTAATAAACCTAAAAAGGCTGGAACTCCCCTTTAAAGGAGTTGCAAAGGAATTTTTTTTTTTTGCCTAAAATTAATGTCTGCAAGGTAGACAGACGGAATAGTGTAATGATTCTGTTAAAAAAAACCTAGTAAATACCTATTAAATTCCCTCATCTATATCACCTCCGGCGTTCTAGTTTCTGTACTTTCATTCACTTCCTGGTTTGCATCACTTGTTCATGTAAGAACTACATTTTCCAGTATGCATTGCGGCACGCCCAGTAATTCATACCTCCTTGAAGTCTCTAACACATGGGTCTTCAAACTACGGCCCTCCAGTTGTTCATGAACTACAATTCCCATCATGCCTAGTCATGTGTGTGAATGTCAGTGTGTTACAGTGCCTCATGGGATGTGTAGTTCTACAACATCTGGAGGGCCGTAGTTTGAGGATCCCTGCTCTAACACGTAGAGAGCGTCCTGCCACAGAGATGTAGTTCCCAGGAGGGGGCGAGCATGTTACTGACCACCGCAGTAAAGTCTCCCTTCAAGGTGGTCAGTAAAATCTGACAAGCAGGAACTGAACAGAACAGAGAAGAAATAGAGCAACTTCTGAGCAAAATCGAACAATGAGGAAGTGAAAAGAGGAATGTCTGCAGGTAAAGGATGCTTATTATGAAAAAAAAATGTTTCCTTTACAACTCCTTTAAGGTTTGTTTAAAATAATTGGATAAAAAATAGTGTAGCGCTAAGGTATAAACATATGTAAATAAATACAATGTATCCATAAGTGTTATAAACTATGAGTGAAATAAAGTCAATATACACCAGATAAAAAAAGTGTCCAAACATAAACAATGTAACCAAATGTCCAATATCAATGGACCAAAGGTGCTCTGTAAAGGCAAGTGATGTCCATAAACGCTATCTTGCTTGGTGACAGATAGGAAGAAAACCTTCACCCGGTGAAAAAATGGAGGCTTACCAGATTGTATGGACTCTACAAGCAATATAGACTTGAGAGTCGTATGGGCTTTTAGAACATCCAACATAGGTCAGGGCCTCGTCAAGCTGCAGGTAACAGAAATGTGTATTCACGCCTTGATATAGGAATAAACATCTGCTGCTGAAGGCTTGGCACTCCGTGAATGTACATAAACACCTTAAGTTGTATTGATCACGTAGGATGACAGATGGAGTGCACACAAAATTCAGCTTGACCAGTGTAATTCTTTACTTCTAATCTGTGGAGAGATGCGGATTCGTTCCTGACACCCCAAAGGATCAGAATTTCCTGCTATGCCTGTTTAGACTACTCCTGAAAGGGATAGTCACAGGCTTTCTGGTAAGCCTGCGACTATCCCTTTCAGGAGTAGTCTAAACAGGCATAGCAGGAAATTCTGATCCTTTGGGGTGTCAGGAACGAATCCGCATCTCTCCACAGATTAGAAGTAAAGAATTACACTGGTCAAGCTGAATTTTGTGTGCACTCCATCTGTCATCCTACGTGATCAATACAACTTAAGGTGTTTATGTACATTCACGGAGTGCCAAGCCTTCAGCAGCAGATGTTTATTCCTATATCAAGGCGTGGATACACATTTCTGTTACCTGCAGCTTGACGAGGCCCTGACCTATGTTGGATGTTCTAAAAGCCCATACGACTCTCAAGTCTATATTGCTTGTAGAGTCCATACAATCTGGTAAGCCTCCATTTTTTCACCGGGTGAAGGTTTTCTTCCTATCTGTCACCAAGCAAGATAGCGTTTATGGACATCACTTGCCTTTACAGAGCATCTTTGGTCCATTGATATTGGACATTTGGTTACATTGTTTATGTTTGGACACTTTTTTTATCTGGTGTATATTGACTTTATTTCACTCATAGTTTATACCACTTATGGATACATTGTATTTATTTACATATGTTTATACCTTAGCGCTACACTATTTTTTATCCACTGTATTTCTTTGCTTATTGTTTTCTATTAGCCGTGTTTAGCAGCTTACCACATACCATCTCAGCAGCGCGGTATTCACCCAACCTATCCATCCATTGTTTAAAATAATTGCAAAGGAAAAGGTCCACTTTATTGTCCATCTTCCCACATGCTGCTTATACATCGATCAATCATAACATTATAACCACTAAATGATAATCTCATTACAATGGCATCCCGAAGTGGGTGGGATATATTGGGCAGCAAGTGAATATGTTGTCCCTGAAGATGATGCGTGACTTTGACATTGGCCCAAACATACTGGCTAGACGACTGGGCAGCAGCATCTTCAAAGCTGCAACTTCTCTGGGATGTTTACACAGTCTACAGTGGTCAGGACCTACGGCAACAGGGTCATGGTGTCATGGAGGCCAAGGCTCACTGATGTAGGTGGGGAGCGAAATTTTTCTTGAGTAGTCTGATCCACTTTTTATTACAATAACTTGCATATTAGCCTTTAAAATTAGCACTTTAGATTTCAAATGTTTGAGTCCCATAGACTTTAACTGGGTTCTAAAGTTCACACGAACTTGCCGCGAACGCCCCAAATAGTTCGCTGTTCGGCGAACAGGCAATGTTCGAGTCGAACATGAGTTCTACTCAAACTCGAAGCTCATCCCTACTAGTCAGGGTGACTATGCTGACCCTTGTCCACAGGCAAAAGCACATACACTTGGCATGTGAGCATCAGAACTGGACCACAGAGCAGTGGAAAAAGGTGGCCTGGTTTGTTGAATCATGTTTTCTTTTACATTATGTGGATGGCCGTATGCGTGCGTCTCACTTACTTGGGGAAGAGATGGCACCAGGGTGCACTATGGAAAGTCTGATCCATGGAGGCCCCACCTTACAACTTATAGGACTTAAAGGATTTGCTACTGAATGGCTTGGTACCAGATACCACAGCATATCTTCAGGAACTAGTTGTGCCTTGATGGGTCAGGGCTGTTTTGTCAGCAAAAGGGTGACTTACTCAGTCTTAGATGAGTGGTCAAAATGTTACAACTGATCATTGTACATATTTTCTGTTCATTTTCCTGTCTCTTTTGCCCACCTTACGACCCTGAATGTGTGACTTTTATCTTCCTCCCACATTGCAGTGCTGGGTAATTAAATAGCACATCAATTTTAAGCAGGGGCAGTGGAAAAGTGTAGTTAGATTCATTCAATTAATGTTGGCTTTGAGCTTAAATAGAGATTTTTTTTGCCTTTCATCTGGGAACAAATGAAATGAAATTAAGAGAGAAGAAATGGAAAGTAAGACAGCACAGAAAGCAGAGGCATCTGAGAATGCATAGCCATGACAGGCGTGCGCACAGGGTGTGCCAGGTGTTTCCAGGCACACCATATTCACTCCTTGCGCATTTGTGTTATCGATCTGTGTAGCAACAGGAACATGGGAAAGATCTCCTTCTTACCGGTTCTGCCATAAGAGAAGTGTTTATGCTCTTCTCTTTCACTGTGCCAGAAGGGAGATTAATGTGCCAGGGTCATATATATGTGGATACAAACACATGCATGTGTGTTTAAGCTTAAATGAGTTGTAAAGGAAAACATTTTTTTACCTAAAATTAATGTCTGCAAGGTAGACAGACAGAATAGTGTAATGATTCTGTTAAAAAACGAGTAAAACCTATTAAATTCCTTCATCTATATCACCTCCGGCGTTCTTGTTTCAGTTCTCTCATTCACTTCCTGGTTTGCGGCGCTCATTCATGTAAGAACTACATCTCCCAGTATGCACTGCGGCACGCCCAGTAATTCACACCTCCTTGAAGTCTCTTAGGCTGCGTACACACGAGGAGATATATCCGATGAAAACAGTCCGACGGAATGTTTTCATCGGACATGTCTCCTGGGAGATTTTGGTCTGATGTGTGTACACACGATCAAACCAAAATCCCCGTGGACAGACAGCGCGGTGACGTGGCGGTGACGTTGACGCCGCCACGTCACCAAACCAGGAAGTAAAATGCTTCCGCGCATGTGTCGAATCCATTCGACGCATGCGGGAGATTTCGGTCTGCTGGTTAGGCGTACTAACCAGCAGACATGTCCGACAGACCGCTTTCCAGCAGACAAGTTTTAAAGCATGCTTTAAAACTTTTGTCTGCTGGAAACCTGTTTGCTAGCCCGTACACACGATCGAATATGTCCGCTGGAACTGGTCTGCGGACCAGTTTCAGCAGATATGTTCGATCGTGTGTACGCGGCCTCACACGTAGAGAGCGTCCTGCCACACAGATGTAGTTCCCAGGAAGGGGCGAGCACGTCACTGACCACTGCAGTAAAGCCTCCCTTCACGGTGGTGAGTAAAAATCGAAATAGAGCAACTTCTGAGCAAAAACGAACAATGAGGAAGTGAAAAGAGGAATGTCTGCAAGGAAAGGATGCTTATTATGAAAAAAGGGATTTTTAAATACAGCTTACCTGTAAAATCCTTTTCTTGGAGTACATCACGGGACACAGAGCGGCATATTCATTACTATATGGGTTATATGGAGTACCTTCAGGTGTGGACACTGGCAATCTCAAACAAACAGGAAGTCCCTCCCTATATAACCCCCTCCCCTAGAGGGAGTCCCTCAGTTTTGTAGCAAGCAGTATGCCTCCCAAAATGTTCCCAAAAAGAGGGGTGGGAGCTCTGTGTCCCGTGATGTACTCCAAGAAAAGGATTTTACAGGTAAGCTGTATTTAAAAATCCCTTTTTCTTTCTCGTACATCACGGGACACAGAGCGGCATATTCATTACTATATGGGATGTCCGAAAGCAATGCTTTAATGAGGGGAGGGAGACATCTTCCAAAGAAGGATTTAATTTAGAGGTATACTCAAATACTAGTAAATCCAACTTAAACGAGAAATGTAAATCTCAAATCAAATCAAGGGAGCCCCCTCAGATCCTGAGGAGCTTGAATCGCGGCCTGTAGTACTGACTGCCCAAAGGCTGTATCCGCATTCCTTCTTACGTCCAATTGATAAAATGTTGTAAACGTGTGGACTGATGACCACGTTGCTGCCTTGCATATTCGAGCCATAGAGATCTGATGATGATGTGCTGCCCAGGAGGTGCCCATGGCCCTGGTAGAATGGGCCTTTACCGACAAAGGAGGAGGCAACCTCTTCAAACCGCAGGCCCGAACAATTAATTGTTTAATCCATCTTGCGATGGTGGATCAAGCAGCTGCCTGACCCATCTTGGGCCCTTCGGGTAAAACGAACACCACATCTGTTTTCTGAACCTTCTCTGTAGCTTTAAGATAGGCCTTTATGGCCCTGACAATATCCAACGTATGCAGCAACCCCTCCTTTCTAGAGGTGGGTTTTGGAAGAAGGATGGAAGTACCACATCCTGGTTCAGGTGGAAACTGGATATAACCTTTGGTAGAAAGGAAGGATGAGGACGGAACCCCGCCCTATCCTTATGCAAAATGAGATATGGTTCCTTACAAGATAAGGCTGCCAATTCCGATACTCTCCTGCCGAAACTATGGTGATCAGAAATACCGACTTTCTAGTCAGTAAACCCAAAGGTACCTCAGCCAACGGCTCAAGGGGTTGTTTCTGTAGAGATGACAGAACAAGATTTAAGTCCCATGGACAAAGTGGTGATTTGACCGGAGGATTAACACGTAAGACTCCCTGTACGGAGATCTTAACCAGCGAGTGGGCGGCCAGCGGCCTCTGAAACCACACTGATAAGGCTGAAATCTGTCCCTAGATCGTGCTTAATGCACGGCCTTTATCCACTCCTAGCTGGAGAAAACGTAATACTCTATCAATGGTATACTTGCGGGAAACCCATCTCTTAGCCTCACACCAGCCTACGTAGGCCCTCCAAACCCTGTAACAAAATTACCCTGGAGGCCGGCTTTCTAGCCTTAATGAGGGTAGGGATTACCTGCCTAGACAGACCTCTACCCCTGAGAATCAGGGATTCAGCCGCCAGGCCGTCAATTTTAGACGCCGTAATGCAGGGTGGAGGATCGGGCCTTGTGAGAGTAGGTCTGGCCATAGAGGAAGAGTCCAAGGGCCTTCCGCTGCCAATTTCAGGACTAGTGAGTACCATGCCCTCCGGTACCAAGCTGGGGCTACCAGGATAACCGGCCTGTGCTATGATCCTGCGCCACAGGCGGGGTAGTAACTGCAGCGGGGGAAATGCATATAGAAGCTATGATTGATGCCAAGGGCAAACCAACACATCGGTTCCGCAGGCCATAGGGTCCCTCGTTCGAGACATGAACCTGTCTAGCTTCTTGTTGAATCCTTATGCCATGACCTCCACGTCTGGCACTCCCCACTTCTGGCAGATTGTCTGAAAAAAACTTGTGGATGCAGAGACCACTCCCCCGGCGACAGGGTTTGGCGACTTAGGAAGTACGCCTGCAGGTTGTCCACCTCGGGAATGAATGTCGCCGATATGCAGGGTACATAAACCTCTGCCCACCGAAAAACCAAGCTCCTCTCACTCTGAGTGGCTTGACTCTTGGTTCCCCCTTGGTGGTTCACATATATGCCACCGCTGTGGCATTGTCTGAATGACTTCTCACCGAGGACCCCTGTAATCTGGATGTCTATGCCAGGAGGGCTTGCCGAGCCGCTCTGATCTCCCAGACCTTGATGGGCAGCTGCCTCTCCGCCTCTGCCCAAGTTACTTGGCGAGTGAACCCGTTCAAGACCGCTCTCCAGCCTTCCAGACCACTGGGCAGAACCAAGCTGCTAGAATTGCTGTCTGTAGGACACAAGTGTGGAAGCGTGTGGTATCGCCTCGAACATGGCCATTAGTTTGCCTAGTAATCGCATACATAGGCGAATAGTTGGTTCTCTTTTGCTTAGAACCAACTGAATTAATCTTTTGATAGCCTCGACCTTTACCAGGGGCAGGAACACCCATCTTCTGTTCTGTGTCTAATCTCATGCCGAGATATTCCAACTGCTTTGTAGGTTGAAATGCTGATCTTTCCCCAGTTTAGGACTCAGCCGAACCTCTCGAGGTACTGAACCATGAGGGCTACTACGCATTCCACCAAGGAAGCGAGTGATCTATGATTAAGAGGTCGTCCAGGTATGCTAGGACCGAGATCCCTTGGATCCTTTAGACTGACTAGAATTGGAGCAAGGACCTTCGTGAATACCCGAGGGCCGTAGCCAGCCCAAAGGGGGGCGCCACGAATTGGAAGTGACGCTGTATCACTGCGAAGCGTAAAAACAAAAATATTTGATGTGGCTGAAAGACTTGGTACATGAAGGTAACCATCCTTTATGTCTATAGAAGCCAGATCCTTCTGGAGTGTGGCGGCTGCTGACCGAACGGCTTCTGTCCGGAAAGAGCGAACCCATAGGTAAGCATTTAAACCTTTTAGGTCCAAAATTGGTCTGACATCGCCGATGGGCCTTGGTATGACAAACAGATTGGAATAGAAACCTAGCCCCTGTTCTTGGGCTGGTACCTCTACCATTATGCCCTGGTAAAGCAGATGATCCAACGCCGCCCGCATTGAGGCCTTCCTTGTGGAGGAAATTTTAGAAATTCTAATCTGTAGCCTGCGGCCACAGATGATCGGACCCCCTCTGTCGGGGATCGATCCCCAGAGGCCTGTCCTTGCGATCCATTGTTAAAAGTTTGATCGCGCAGGAGGTCCGTACTGCCTGGAATTTGAGGGCCCCGGAACAGGGGGGGAACTGTCTTTTAAACGCAGGACCCCGGAACTTCTTTTGACTGGTAAAAGGGTACTTTTGCCACTTGAAACAGTCTGAATGTATTTATCCAGATCTTTCCATGGAAGGGCAAACCTGCCAGCAGTCTTTTACATGGGCTCGGCCGCCCAGTTCTTCAACCATAAGAGCCTTCTCATATGCACTAAAAATAGTGACAACGAGACGCCTGCTGGATGGAGTCTTTTTATAACCTCTACCGCAAAGCACAGAGCTCTGGGAATATCCAATAACTCCTCTGCCTATTGGGCAGGGATGTCTTAAGCATCTGTTTTGTCTGGTTCTTTAACGCCTGACAAAACTCCAATTGCAGCCCCTGCTGGCTGTAGCCAAGGATGCTGGAAAAAGTGTCTCTAAACGTTTATTGACCGGGACCTTAAACATTTGTATGTTTCCCCTTAGGCCAGTTAATGATTTATTCACCCATGAGATGGCTGCGTCCACAGTTGGGAGCGCCCTCTTTCTTAGAAAAATGTTTTTTTTTTATTATTTTTTTCCATAGGGTAAATAACAGAAAACCTTCCAGGTGGTTTCCCATCCAGGCACTAACCAGGCCCGACCCTGCTTAGCCTCCGAGATCAGACGAGATCGGGCGCTTTCCGGGAGATGCGGCCTCAAGGACCTCACGGGTAGTTGAAAAGCAGTGCCCGAACCGGGACCTGAACCCTGGACCCTCAGATTAAAAGTCCGATGCTCTACCAACTGAGCCATCCGGGCCCCCTTTTTAAAGAGCACTTGGTCAGGGGAAAGAGTGCCTGCAAGCACAAATATTTCCTGGCAGACGTGTATAAAGACTACCCTCTCGTCAGCTTTAGGCGGCAGAAAAAATTCTGTCCGGTCGTCCCAATCCTGGAAAAACCAATTCCTCTAACAGAGGATGGGCCAGAATCGCTGCGTTGCTTAAAGGTGTTTTTAAAAGAACCCAAAGAGGATACCGCAGGAACCTGAGGCTCTGGAAATGGCAAACTGAATGCCAAGCGGGCCATGTCTGTCAAAGACTGGACCCACAGACTCTCCGCCTGGGAGGCTGAAAACGATTCTACAGTGGTAGATCCTCTAGGTTCTGTCCCTTTTGGCGATGGGGATCTAGTCCGCTTCTTGCCAGAAAAAGAGCCAGCGATCATAGCTGTTAACCTCTTTTCTCTAGCCCCCCTAGGGTGACGGCTAGCATCTCCTCTGTGATAACACAGGGTTGGGCCGACCTGGGCCAGCCTCAGCACCAGACCCCCTTAATGGCTTATCCAGGGTGACCCCCTATAGGAATAACCTGTGGGGAAAGTATTGGCATATTATCAGAACCAGAGGAGGAACCCCTTTGTCTTTGCCTTTTCTCTTTATTTCTTTTTTGTTTTTTTTGTTTTGATCCTGAACCCTTGGAAGCCATAATACAAAAGCGAAGGACTCCGCTTACAACAACAGACTGTTATAGCCAGGAGTACAAAAAAATAAGGTTTAGGGGACAATAGGATAACTAATGCCCCAAAACTGGTGGGGCTCAGTATGTTTTCTTTTATATGTTATTCACCACATACAGCCCCACCCCCAACATGTTTGCCAGCATTCAACCTGTTGCCAAGGGGATTTTGGCTTAACAAAAAGTATTGGAGCTGACTCCAGTATGTAGTACCCCTTCTCGCCACCGGGAGTCACTGTGCTGCCAGCTCTACGTCCTCTCTCTCTCCAGCTCAGCTCTGAACTGAGCTAAGAACGCGCCTGCTGTGTATAACAGCAATTAAAGGCTCGCCCACTCTACACTGCAGTCACACTCCCGCCCCTCCCCCCCCTCCCGAACGGCGCGAAAATTTTCTATATGCATGCGCGCGTGCGCGACTGTCGGGGGAGGAGAGCCCAGGAGGAGACGCACTCTGGAGCCCAGGAATGCAGGTTGGAGGACGCATCAGGCGGCAGATTTGAATCCCGGCAAGGTAAGGCTAACACAGGCCCCTAAGGAGTCCCTTTAGCCTAGAGACAGATCTTTTTTTTTTTTTAAAGATCTTCAACCAGCGAGCAGCAGGTAGCTAGCAAACATACATAGATAGGTAGGGGGATCAAGTTATGGGGGGAAACATTTCAGGGCATCCTGTCTATCAGACATAGTGACCATGGTGCCAATGCAGAGCATACTCAGGCTACCCCCCTTAAGATCTCCCCTGGAGAGCCTGCTGTCGAACCAAGTCCTGCAGGCTCCCCTCTTACCTGCTCCATGCAGCAGGACGTTTTGCAAAACGGTCCAATCTTCTCCCATCTCCGTGGGTAGCGTAGTAGACCTTCAGGCCCTGGGGTCCTATGAAGGTACCCACTGTCCTGGACCTATATAGCACCCTGGCAAACAGGAACTTATGGTTTTTACAAACTCCAAGTCCTGGGCCCAGGGTCCAGCCCTCCAAAGAGGAGCATTATAGGCAAAACCCCACGGTTTGGGGCCCGGGTACTGTCCACTTTGGCACTGAGGCTCCTTGGACAGATCCGGTTAGCCCGCCCTTAATCCCAAGGATGTGGAGCAAAGCTATTCCGTGACCAACACCTAAGACACTGGCGAAAAAACTGAGGGACTCCCTCTAGGGGAGGGGGTTATATAGGGAGGGACTTCCTGTTTGTTTGAGATTGCCAGTGTCCACACCTGAAGGTACTCCATATAACCCATATAGTAATGAATATGCCGCTCTGTGTCCCGTGATGTACGAGAAAGAAACCTTTTTTTTTTCCTTTACAACCCCTTTAAAGGGTGCACACCCTAATGCATTAAGCTGCACACACCTATGATAGCCATAGACCTATAAATTATATATTTATGCCCCTGCAGCCAAGTATCCATTCAGAAATGCTGGTTTAAAGTATGAACAAAGCCTAATAACCATGGAATATTTTTTGTCAATTTTGTATATTTTATCAATTAACAGTAAATACTATACCATAAAATACGTACACACAGTTTTGCAGTGTTCAAGCCATATTTCAAAACACATGGTTAGGGCATCTATCTGTGCCCGATATCTGACAGCATTTGTCTGCAAAGAATTCATAGATTTTTCCAACTCTGATACTCCAGAGCTAAAATTTCCCCTGAGTTGTTTTTTTAAAGATGATGTCAGGTTGTTCCATTTCTCTTGCTCTTTGTTTTCTTTAATGGCTTCTCTGTTCCTTGAGTTCTCTTCTTTTATTTGATCACCTTTTTTCATCTAAGACAAAAGAATAGGTGAATTCAGCTGTCATTAATTACTTCATAGTCATCTTATAACTTGCAGAAAGTCTGGTTCATGAGTTATTGCATTCTTACTATAGTTTTCCTCACAGTGAATGAATGAAACACCAAAATATGTAAACTAAATATAATATTTTTTGAGCTGACACTTTAAACCATGCATTCGGAGGAACTTAGCGAGATCAAATGGTTCAGACTCAGATTGTATTTCAAAACTCTTGAAACTCATGAAATGTGGAATAGACTCCCTCCAGAGGTGGTTCTGGTCAGCTCAGTAGATTGCTTTAAGAAAGGCCTGGATACTTTCCTAAATGTACATAATATAACTGGGTACTAGACATGTGCAGACTAGAATATTTTGTTTCGTTTTTTCGTTTTTGTTTGGGAAATAAATGTATTTAGTTACTCCCGAAAATCATTTTGATTTATTTTGTTTTTCGTTGGGGAAAAGCTTTCGTCCGAAAATCCAATAATACTTGGTTTCTGTAAATGTACTTGGGTCTAAGGTCCCCGAAACAAAGAGCCAAGAAGGGGAAGTTTGGGCCAAGTTGGACTGTTGCGGTACTAATATGCAGATAAAACATAAGAATAAAGGATTAAAAATTTGATAATTTTATTACAGTAAACAGACACAACAAAATTAAAATTATGGCAATCACAAACGCAACATCAGGACAGAAGTCCCCGCAAGGGGGAAAACAGTGCGATGGGTTGAAGATTGTCACAAGCTCTCTACTAGTTTTGCGGTTGTAACCGATAGACAGTCCCGCCTCAAAGTGACAGCAGGCGGAGACAGACAATATCCCAACGGTGGCCAGAGTAGGCACATGTCGGAAGGGACCTACTTGTCTGAGTGACAAGAGAGATAAAACTGAATAGGGGGCTCCCAGGGGCAGGAGCCCAGTAATGCCACATATTAGAATGTGAATGTACGTATGGTAAAAATGGTTGTGTTTGCTGGGGGGGGAACCAAGCTTGGTCCCATCGATGGATCCTGGGACTGCTGTGGCTCTACCCAGCCCAGTGCACGGACGGCCAGCATCATTACCCTGATGCTTCCCTGGGACCAAGCTTGGTTCCCCCCCCAGCAAACACAACCATTTTTACCATACGTACATTCACATTCTAATATGTGGCATTACTGAGCTCCTGCCCCTGGGAGCCCCCTATTCAGTTTTATCTCTCTTGTCACTCAGACAAGTAGGTCCCTTCCGACATGTGCCTACCCTGGCCACCGTTGGGATATTGTCTGTCTCCGCCTGCTGTCACTTTGAGGCGGGACTGTCTAGCGGTTACAACCGCGAAACTAGTAGAGAGCTTGTGACAACCTTCAACCCATCGCACTGTTTTTCCCCTTGTGGGGACTTCTGTCCTGATGTTGCGTTTGTGATTGCCATAATTTTAATTTTGTATTTTGTCGTGTCTGTGTACTGTAATAAAATTATCACATTTTTAATCCTTTATTCTTATGTTTTATCTGCATATTAGTACCGCAACAGTCCAACTTGGCCCAAACTTCCCCTTCTTGGCTCTTTGGTTCGGGGACCTTAGACCCAAGTACATTTTATCCAAACTGCAAGGATAATGGCACACTTTATTCCAATATATATATATATATATATACTTTATCCTAGAGGCTCCCATTTCATTTAATACTTGGTTTCTGTCGAATGGTCAAAAGAATCTTTACGAATCGTACATTTCCGTTTGAATATTACGCCTACAAGAATTCTAATGTTGTATGACTAGTAATTATGTCGAATCTATTCTCTATATTGTCAAATCTATTTTCCCATTAATCGAAATCTATTCTCTGTATTGTCGAATCTATTATTTATATAGTGTCGAATCTTTTCTCTATAATGTCAAATCTTTTCTCTATGATGTCAAATCTTTTCCCTATAATGTCGAATCTCTCTATATCAAATTTTGACCGCAACAAAACGAAAATAAAGCATTTTTTATGTCGGATCTTTGGGTTTTCAGTTCTTGCAAACGAAAATGCATTCTAACGAAAACGAATGCACATGTCTACTGGGTACTGACATTTATAGGTAAGGTTAGTCCATGGAAAATCCGATTGCCTCACAGGGGATCAAAAATATATTTTTTCCCCTGCTGTAGCAAATTGGATCATGCTCTGCTGAGGTTTTTCGCCTCAACTGTGAGTATAGATTGGGTATATGGGATTGTGTGATATTACATTTTTTTATTTTTTTGGTTGAACTGGATGGACTTGTGTCTTTTTTCAACCTGACTAACTATGTAACTATATAAGATAATAACAGCACAGCCAGAATAAGGACATATTTACTGTCCTTAGCTAATTTGCAGCATTTTGAGCTCAAACACATTTATGCTGGGAGTACCGAGAGCAGAATCGGCCCAATTCCTCTTCTAGGCAAACTGGGCATTCGAAACCTGTCATATCTATTTAAATTTTTAAAGGTAATTCAATGCTGGACAATAATATGCAAGTTAGCAGACTGTAACCTGTTGGTATTCAAAGATATTAAAGGGGAGTTCCACCCACAATTTCACTTTTTAAATATAAATACCCCTGTAATACACAAGCTTAATGTATTCTAGTAAAGTTAGTCTGTAAACTGAGGTCCGTTTTGTTAGGTTGTTACAGAATTTAGATTTCATAATCTAGCAATAGACCGTGGCCATCTTAAGTGTGGGCATCATGAAGCCAGACTGTATGACTTCCTGGATTTCAGCTTTGCATATCTCTCACATGCTCAGTGCTGCAATGTAATAGTTTTCAGTCAGGTTTGCAAGGACTACTGGGAAACATGATGCCTATCCCAGAAACCCTTGCAAATAGCCATGTGACTTAATAGCCTAGGCCAGGGGTAGGGAACCTTGGCTCTCCAGCTGTTTTGCAACTATAAGTCCCATGAGACATTGCAAGACCCTGACAATCACAGGCATGACTCCTAGAGGCAGAGGCATGATGGGATTTGTAGTTTCACCACAGCTGGAGAGCCAAGGTTGCCTACCCCTGGCCTAGGCTAATAAGGAGGAGGAAGTAATGAAGCACTACAAAATAATGGTATTTACAAGCAACAAAATAAATAAAAATTGTCCATTCTAAACACTATGAGATTAGGGCATGCAGCACAGACAAACATAAAAAAATGGATGGAACTCCACTTTAACTACTTGATGAAAGACGGCTACAGCACAGGCCTTAATTGCTGGGAGGGCGTGCATGGAGGTCCTACCGTGCATGAACTGCCTGCACGTCCCTATTGCTAATCTTGTGAAAGTTTACTACTTCTCTATAAAAGTAGTTTGTGGTGGAAGTTTAAAGCTTAACTGAACGCATTAACAGTTGCTCACAGTCTGGTGGTACTTAGATTTTGGTCCCGCAAGTTGGAAAATCTTTGTGTAGGGTGAGGATGAGAGTGTCATTATTGACACACAGTGACAGCATGGTGGGAAGTTGACCAGTCCTTTGTCACAAGTTGGTGAAAAGGGCAGTGGTCTGACATGGCGTTTGTCACAGTTGTAACCTATGTCAACCATTTTTTGCTGCTCTTTCTATTTGTCAGATTTCTTTTCATTACCTTTCTATTTGGAAAAAGTCAAATTTGTCAATGCTTTCTGTATCTTGGTTTTTAACCACTTAAGCCCGGACCTTTATGCAGCTAAAGGACCTGGCCCCTTTTTGCGATTCGGCACTGCGTCACTTTAACTGACAATTGCGCGGTCTAGCAACGTGTTTTCGGAACAAAATTGGCATCTTTTTTTTCCCCACAAATATAGTTTCTTTTGGTGGTATTTGATCACCTCCACAGTACAAACAAAAGAAGAGCGACAATTTTGAAAAAAATGCAATATTTTTTACTTTATGATATAATAAATATCCCCCCAAAAAAAAAAAAAAAAAAAAATTCCCTCAGTTTTCTAGTACACAGTGGTATAAAAATGCACTGGTTACTGTAAAATTTACTCTGGCAGTGAAGGGGTTAACCAGAAGGAGGCGCTGTAGGGGTTAAGTGTGCCCTAAGGGAGTGTTCTTACTGTTGGGGGGTGTGGCTGTGCGTGTGACATCACTGATCTTTGTTCACTAACACAGGGAACAGACGATCAGTGACAGCCACACTAGGAAGCATGGGGTGAGGTTTGTTTACACTCACCTCTCCCCATTCTTCCTCTCTGTGACCCGTTTGCGGGACACCAGTGGCAATCGGGTCTGCTATTCCCGTAGGGACAGTCATGGAGAAGAGGACCGGGTCGCGAGCGCGCCACCGGTGGCGCGCTCGCGACCCATGGCTGGGATCTTAAAGAGGACGTACATGTACGCCCTTGTGCCCAGCCGTGCCATTTTGCCGATGTATATTGTCGTGCGGCGGTCCTCAATCGGTGAAGAAAGTTAGCGAGCTCAGATATCATGGAATACCTGTTAGCCAGCGGTCTCAGGCATACACCCTTCTGCTAGCACATGGCCCTGCTCACAGACTCATGGATGGGTGTGTGTCTGTGTGCAGGTACTGTATGTATACATTTGTGCATGTGCTTCACAGTGCATGCACCAGTGCGCAAGAACACCTAGCATTTGATGGACTTCATTTTAAACAGCCTATTTAAAGCACAGCCTAGCTCAGAGTCAGTGCTGGCCTTCAGCAGGTTACCTGTGACCCAACCTGTGCTTCTTGTGTGTATACATCTGCAGGCCCAGCTTTGCTTCTGACCTGCCTCTAGACTTCTTATCCTCTGGTTCCTGACTTTTGACCATGTTTCTTACCTTGATCCTTCCTACAATTTAAAGGGGTTGTAAAGGAAAAAAAATGTTTTCATAATAAGCTTCCTTTACCTGCAGACATTCCTCTTTTCAGTTCCTCATTGTTTGTTTTTGCTCAGAAGTTGCTCTATTTCTTCTCTGTTCTGTTCACTTCCTCCTTGTCTGATTGTTACTGACCACCGTGAAGGAACCCTTTACTGCGGTGGTCAGTGACGTGCTCGCCCCCTTCTGGGAACTACTTCTGGGCGGCAGGACGCTCTCTACATGTTAGGCCGCGTACACGCGATCAAACAGGTCCGATGAAACTGGTCTGCAGGCCAGTTTCATTGGAACAGTTCGATGGTTTGTACAGCCCATCAGACCATTGTCCATCGGACCAAAGTTTTAAAACGTGCTTTAAAACCTGTCTGATAAACACCTGTCCATCAGACAGGTTCGATGGTTAGTACACAAAAGCATCGGACCAAAAACCCGCGCATGCTCAGAATCAAGTCGACGCATGCTTGGAAGCATTGAACTTTGTTTTTTCATCACGTCGTTGTGTTCTGCGTCACCGCGTTCTGGTCTGATCGGATTTTGGTCTGATGGTGTGTACGCACATCAGACAAGTTCAGAGTTGTCTGATGAAAACGGTCCATCGGACAAGTTTCATCAGACCGGTCTGATCGTGTGTACAGGGCCTTAGAGACTTCAAGGAGGTGTGAATTACTGGCATGCCACAATTCATACTGGGAAATGTAGTTCTTACATGAACGAGCGCCGCAAACCAGGAAGTGAATGAGAGAACAGAAACTAGAACGCCGGAGGTAATATAGATGAAGAAATTTAATAGGTATTTACTCGTTTTTTTAACAGAATCATTACACTATTCTGTCTGTCTACCTTGCAGACATTCATTTTAAGCAAAACAAATTTTTCTTTACAACTCCTTTAATAGTCAACCTGTTACTCAACTACCTCGGTACTTCAATATCCACTGGAAGTCCCAACTGGCCTACTGTGTTATCTGACTGCTGCCTCCTCTGTGGAACACCACTACCTGCCTATTGATACCTCTGCCATTATTTATCTGCTTTGATACTCTAGTTCTTCGATTCTCACTGCCTGTGGCTTCTGCTGAGCTTTCTGCTGTTTCTACTGAACCTCCATTCATCAAGCAACTCCATCCAGTACTTGTGTAACTCCTGCACCTCAGCACTATTTTTCTCACTTCCAGGGCCACTTGAGCTAAAGAAATAAGAGAGACCACCCTGAACATGTCAGTCTCCTACCAGGTATAGGAACAGTCTAAGGCCTCGTACACACGATCAAATCTGTCTGCTGGAAACGGTCTGCTAGATCGTCCCAGCAAACAGATTCGACCGTGTGTACGGGCGAGCCGACGGATTTGGCCAGCCGTCAGATTTCAAAGCATGCTTTGAAATCTGTCGGCTGGGAACCCGTCCGCCCGACATGTCTGCTGGTTAGTATGCTAACCAGCAGACATGTCTTCTCGCACACGCGCTGAATGATTTCGACGCATGCGCGGAAGTGTTTTACTTCCTGGTGCGGTAACGTGGCGGGGTCAACGTCACCGCCACGTCACCGACATGTCAGCGCGCCGTCTGCTGGCGGGGATTTTGGTTTGCTCGTGTGTACACGCGAGCAAACCAAAACCCCAGCAGACAGATTTGAACAAATCTGTCTGCTCGTGTCTACGAGGCCTTATAGCAGTGATGGCGAACCTTTTTGAGCCCGAGTGTCTAAACCGCGACGCAAAACCAACTTATTTCTTTCAAAGTGCCAAAAGAGAATTAAACCTACCAGTGGCTCTGTACAGTGGATGGGACTGATCACCCCTCTTAATGAGCCCCAAGGGACCTAAAATGTAAGATTCTGCTCAGAATGCAGGGTTCAGGAATGTATTGTGCTCAGAATGCACTGTGCAACATACACTGACCTACCTGATACATGCACTGACCTACCTGGCACTCACCTACCTCCTTGATATCTCCGCCGCCGGGAGGTCAGCTACAAGCCATTGCACCACTCCTCATGGCCATGGATGATCTGCTCAAATTTTTCACAGCCTGCACTAGAAGGACAGACTGAACCAAAGTCATCCTGGAGCAGGGGGAGCTGGAATATCATGCCTGCAGAAAGGAATGCCCGAATGCCTTACCAGAGGTGTAAGGATTTGGGGAGGCAATAAGCTGCCGAACAGAGTCGGGACGGTGGAGGAAGAATTTTATACCCCCCCTAAACAGCGCACATGATGACTGAATGCCCACTCTTCTGCCAACGTCACTGGCACCTATGCAAAGAAGGGAGCCAATGTGCAGTGCAATTGACTGCCTGGCTGGGGGAATCCCCTGGCGTGCCGACAGAAAGGGCTTGGAGTGCCAGCTGTGGCACCCGTGCCATAGGTTCGCCATCACTGCCTTATAGGATGAGAGGATGGGTAATTGTATCCATATTGCGTTTGCTACTGGCTACAGACATTAACATAGGATACATGTAGGAAATGTAATCAAGGTACAGCTTATCCATGCAGATGTTTTTTTAAAGCTGCATGTGAGCTGAAACAGATCAGAAGACAGAAGGTGAAAATGCCACACACAGGAACCCAGCCACTATATAGAGAGGTAAAGATACTGCTTCATCCTGAACTGCTCTTGGCTATGCTCCCCTATATCTCTACACCAATATTTTGCCTTTCATTTCTATTTTAAATTGAATGAGTTGTTTTACAAGGTGAAGGTGTACATACACTTTAAGGTAACCCTGTCCTAATACATTCCAAAGTGGATAAAGTACAGCAAGGGGCAGGCAACCCTAAAGAGGTGGAGATCTACATGAAAAACATGGGAGAAGTCAAATCACTTTTCAGGGGAGAAGCGCTGTGCCTGCTGCACTTGTGACTGAACCCTTAAGCCCACTATTGGATATCTGATGGAATCTAATCCGATGGATTTTTTCGTTGGATATCCGATGAAGCTGACTTTCATCAGTCTTGCCTGCACACCATCAGTCAAAAATCTGTCCGTGCCAAAATGCGGTGACTTGATTCTGAGCATGCGTGGATTTTTGACTGATGAACTTCCACACAGACGATCATTTTTTTCTATCTGTATTTTAGCTATAAGAAATTTTTTAAACATGTTCTACTTTTTTTCACTGATGGAAAACAAACCGATGTGGCCCACACACAATTGGTTTGTCCGATGAAAACAGTCCATCAGTCTGTTTTACGATACGAATGTTGCTGGCGCAAAAGAAAAAACAAAATTATTCTGTAATGGTGGGTGTGCTGCAATCAGAAAAAAGGTATAAGACACTCTATGGTGTCTCGTCCAAAAAATGAATGAGTGTAGTATGTGGATTGCGCTACCCTGGTGGTTTTATCGGACAAACAGGGCTTTACTGTTCTGAGCACCTATAAGGCCGCTTTCACACTAATGCACTGCGGTTTACCCACACCGCAGGTGCAGCACAGTGCATCTGCAACTTTCCCGGGTTAGCTGTGCTTTGCCATAGACTTCTACTATATCCTGCAAGTGTGGTGCACTTTCTGAAAGCGCTTCCAAAACTCCTGCATTCAGGAGTTTCGGTGCACTTTTAGATAGTGCACCACCCTTTCAGGATATAGTAGAAGTGCAGCAAACCCGTAGGATAGCTGCAGTTACACTACACTGCACTTGCTGTGTGGGTAAACCACAGTGCATCAGTGTGAAAGCAGCTCTATACTATTATGACCAGTGTATTGCTTCACACTGACCTGAAGATCTCTTTTTCCTGCTGCTGGCACCAAGACCACTAGCCAGTATAAGAGGTGAAGTGCAGTTGCTATCACTCCTCATGGGACAGGAGCCAGCACTTCAGAGGGGGAATCAGCTTATGTGGCTCTTGGTCCCTACTGCAGCTCCAAATTTACATGTTCTCCTTCTGCATTGCACTCTGTTTGATGCTCTGGAATGGTGGGTCGGCAATCTACTGGTTGTTGACACTCGAAGTACAACATTTAGTCAGCATGTGCACATATTTATTACAAATTTAGGGGAGCAGATAAAAGTGAAATTATTGCTGACTCAGCTTGGATTACCGAAAAATACTTCTGTGGGCTGGCTTGTATGGGGTATTTCTTCTTCTTACAGTTTATCAAGATCATGTAGGAAAATGTGTACGCATGTGGAGACACATTCCCAAAATATGCATGGTATGTCACTTTTAAATCACAGGGGACACATGAGAATTGTGCACACTACCTCCCACTGGTAACCGATACAGCAATTTCTAATACTGTGAAGGTCTCTGCACCTCACTTAGGAAGAAGCATTACATTCTCTACGGCTTTCTTTTGTAATGTGGCAATATTTTTCTTTAATTTTAACCTTTCTCTGGTAATATGGCAGCCTGTAGTGTTATGTAGACCCTTGTAATGTAGCAATATTTTGCATGGTGCAACATACTATTTTATTACCAGACTCCAATAAAAGGATTGTACAATATTGCTGATTTGCCAGACAGCTCTGATGTCTGTCAATCCCAGAATGTTCTGAAAACACAGTAAAATCATGTAGTAGAAATGTTTGTTTTAAAAAAAATATATTATATATATATATATATATATATATATATATATATATATATATATACACACACACAAATAATGAACAAACACATCAGTTTATATAACCCTTTTTTACAAAAATGTGAAATACAATTGCCAAACGATATAGTTTCTCTTTAAAGGGTCACTAAAGGAAAAACATTTTTTTAGCTAAATAGCTTCCTTTACCTTACTGCAATCCTGGTTTCATGTCCTCATTGTTCATTTTTGCTCTGATGTTGCTGTAATCCTTCTCTGATCTCCACACTTCCTGCTTGTCTGTTTCCTTATGAAAAAAACTCATGGGAGTCCCTGTGGTCCCTGATCAAGGAGGTGTGATTACTGTGTGTCTAAAACCCCTCAGATTAATTTTAAAAACAAACACTGCCCTGTGTTTGTTTTTATTCTGTGTGTCTCTGTACTTCACAGAAACATGAAACTAGATTAAAAACGAAACTAAAACTGCAGGCACATTATATGATTGATTTTTTTTAATCTATTTTTAATCATTTTTAAAAGGAATCAGTTAACTATTATGTCTCTATACCTGTAAACAGTAATTTCAGCAAAAAAATAAATAAATCCTTTACAACTCCTTTAATTGTGAATAGCCATTTATAATGCAATATTATGGTACTGTATGGTACTCACCTGAGGTGTTTTTTTCTTATCGGGAGCTTTATGAACATACTTTTTCTCTTCTGGTTGATCCTGTTGCACTATTATTTTTGTTGATGTTTTCACCCCTAACGTTTGTCCATATCGATGATTATGTAGCTGGAGTTTTTGGTAACTTCTTAATGCCTTTTTGTCTTTCAGTATGTCTGCCCAAAAACAAGTTTCAAATTATTCTAATATAATGAGCTGTGCAAGTATAGATTTAAAGAATAATAATGTGAATTCATGGACAGCAAGGTATATTAGTGAACTTTTCTGAATGAACTAGCTGTCAACTTGAAAAAGCTGGAAACTACAGGCCAGCGAGTTTAACATCTGTTATTATTTAAAAATAAAAATAAAGCACTGAATGCTGAGGGTATGAGATTATTTTAGGATGGGAATTTTAAGGTGCATTTTGAGTACCAAAAACTACAATTATATTAAATAAAAATAATTATTTTAATTTAACAAGGTTAACAAGTTCCAAGTGCATAATATATATATATATATATATATATATATTAGTCATTACAGTATATGATGGAATAAGTGGGTGGAGCCACCCACCTCAGGCTCCAATTGGATCCTCCAAACTTCCCTTATTCCATCTTAGGGGTACTCCCTCCCCCACTCTATTGGTATCATTCCCATCTTCATCTGGGTATAGCGCCCAATGGCATATGTGGTATGTGGCTTGAACTACATGGAACAATATGTAATTATTAGTAATTCATTTCCGTTTGTATGTTTATTAATTGCTTTTTCTTTATTTAGTTTATGTTGTTGACACTTAAACAATTCCTGAAGAAGCCATCTTAGCAAGACATGTAGAAAAAAAATTAAGTGCACCTAGAATTATCAACAACACAACAAGCATAGGTATATAAAAGATTGCCTACACTTGTTTTTGTACTGTAATGACTATGGCCCGGATTCACAAAGCACTTACGCCGACGTATCTCGAGATACGCAGCGTAAGTGTAAATATGCGCCATCGTATATGTGTGCCGTGCCCACAGAACTAAGATACGCCTAAAAACTGACTTCATCCGACCGACGTAACTTGCCTACGCCGGCGTATAGTGGGCGCATAGTTACGCTGGGCGCATTTGGCACTCCCATTGATTTTCGATGCACATATGCAAATGAGGGAGATACGCCGATTCACAAACGTACTTGCGCCCGGCGCATGTTTTAAGCGATTTGCGTAAAGTTTACGTCCGGCGTAAAGTTATTCCCCATACTGGAGGCGCAACTCATGCAAAGGTATGGACCAGGGAACGAACGCCGTCTAATTTTACGTCGTTTTCGTAGTACGTGAATAGGGCTGGGCGTAGGTTACGTTCACGTCATAGGCAGTGATTCCAACGTATATTAGCCAGTTGTTTTGACGTGATTGTGAGTATGCGCACTGGGATACGTCCAAGGTACGACACATGCACAGTTCATTTTAAGTACTTGTCTGAAGCTCAGCCCATCATTTGCATGGGGTCACGCTTCATTAAAATGTAGCACGCCCACTTCCACTTATGCTGCCCTACGCCTACGACTATACGCTACACCAGCGCAACGTTGGGAGCATTTGCTTTGTGAATTCCATGCTTCCCTCTCTGCGTTGCGCCAGCGTAGCGTAAAGAAGATACGCTACGGTGGCATAAAGATGCGCCGATGTATGTGAATCTGGGCCGATATGTATATGTATGCATGGTAAATGTTAAGACTGTCCTCTAGTCCCAACACGGCTCAGCGCTTAAGAGGTTAAAGTAAAAGTAAAATACAAGCAAAAAACTGTGTATAATGGGTAAAATACCTCAAACCCACATAGGTAATAGCAGCAACTTAAATTGAAATAGAATGTAAAATAAACAATCAGTACAGAACCAGAAAGTCCAACACAGATTGCAGCAGCGCTCTTTTGTTCACAGTGAAGTGAAAAAAGCTTCTTTATGTGATGAACATCATAAAGGTAGATAATAGATATAAACAGGAGAGGTGCTCAATGGAAGTATAATCTGAAGTTGACAGTAGTGAAATGATCCTCTTCAGGGTTCACCTATCACCAGTGTACCACCACGTGCAAACAGGGACCCCTCTTGGGTATGCACTTACCACAGGGATAATTTAAAGAAGCCTTGAAATAACAGCCCCTTGCCTCTGAATCTCCTCACGCTGGATAGGGTTGTGATCCGTTTTGGCTCATGTAAACAATCACAAAAGGCACCACATAGTGTAATATTGCTTAAAATGTATAAAACGTTTATTGTTTCCCCCAGTCTCCCCTTCTCAATATATACGTACACAATAAAATAAATCAACGGCAGAAATCCAGATACATCAATGCTTCACAGAGGTGTAGTTACCGATACTGCCAGCTATGAACGCCGAACACTTCCGAGAGAACCTCCGTGCAGCACACACTGACACTTTCTGTTTGTAGTGAGACACAGCCCTGAGGTAGCGTACACATGATCGAACATGTCTGATGAGACTTGTCCGACGGACCGTATTCATCAGACAACTCTAAACTTGTCTGATGTGCGTACACACCATCGGACCAAAATCCGATCAGACCAGAACGCGGTGATGTAGAGCACAACGACGTGATGAAAAAACAAAGTTCAATGCTTCCAAGGTTTTTGGTCCGATTTTGTGTACTAACCATCGAACCTGTCCGACGGACAGGTTTCCATCGGACAGGTTTTAAAGCATGTTTTAAAACTTTGGTCCGCTGGAAAACGGTCCGATAGGCCGTACACGCGATCGAACATGTCCACTGAAACTGGTCTGCAGACCAGTTTCAGCGGACATGTTCGATCGTGTGTATGCAGCCTGACGTTTCGTTCTAGTCGGACTTCCTCTGAAGGAAGAGTAGACAGACATTGGAGGGGAGGCAATTATATTTGACACATTAGCCAAAGAGAATCCTTTTGGATTTTTGAGGCTAAGGTTCTTACCCCTGAAGGATTAAATGTCGATTTTGATCTAAATTGCTTTATTTCCAACAAATAGGTTCATTATATATTTCTGTATGTGTTTTTTTGTATATTAATATGCACAAAATTATATATTTTTTTAATAATTTTTTATTTTTTAAATTATTTGTATTATTTATGTATGTTTGATATATGGATTAAAACAATTTTTTTATTGTTTATATAATTTTATTAAAATTTTTGATATGTGCTTTAAGGATGGTATCGAGCGACTCAATATTTTAAAACCATTGTGTGAATATTTTAAAACCATTGTGTGAATATTTTAAAACCATTGTGTGGATATAATTTTTGACCACAAGATGGCGATAGTGAATTTTTTATGCTGTTAACAGACCTCCATGTGAGAACAATAAAGTTGTCCACAATAGAATATGACGCTGGGCGTGTCCACTCTCTGTTGTAGGAAGGTCTCTGTGATATTGGCAGTGTATATAAAGGCAAGCTGGTGACGGTTCAGGCTTCGCCCCCACTGAGGAAGTTGAAAAACGTAACGCGTACGGGGGTTCAGGAGTCTGAAGACACGTCGCTTGCTGGCATTCTTTTGGAACATTTAGTTGTCCATACACATCCTATATGTTTACTGCCGTTTTATATTGGCTAAATTGTGAGTAGCCTGTGCTTTTACTACCTTTTAAATAAATGCTTGAGTTTAGCGGAGAGCTCTTAGATCTGTGATTCCTTTTTTCATGTTTGGGTCTGTATGCACCGCTGACCTTTGAGGATCCGAATTGCTACCCTGCTTCCTGTTCTCCTATGTCTTAGCTCTGGTAACTCTGCTCTCACCCAGGGACCAGATAGACTAGACAGTCAGGCAGGCAGGCAGGTTCTTCCTAGCCCATTGCTGCAACATCTACTACTACAGCACCCAGGACCAGCGATTTTCTTCCTTCCCCCTGGGCCTCCCGCTTTGCTCCGCAGGCATCACCTCCCGGGAGCCTAATAAGGTAAGCCCCTGTTTTTCAGGGCTATCCACCTTCCCTGGGACCGTTGGCGGCCATCCTTTTCAGGACAAGCCGTGGCAGTGGCCTAATCATTGCGGAGCAACGGCCTAGCTTCTCCTTACCCCCCCAAACCGCCAGCCGTAATTGAGGCATCCCCCCGTCAACTCCCTGCCTCAGTTTCCAGCTGTCCATAACCCTACCTTGGCCCCTGCCACCCCCCGCCACCTCCTGGAAAGATTTGCGGCGGCCACGTTTAGGAAAGACCGGGGCTTACCCGCAGCCTAGCGGCGCGCCGCACCTACACCCAGCAATCCCCCTCAAACTGCTCAGAAACCCCCCCTTTACCCCCATCCTCTCCCAGGTACCTCTGAGCCTCCCCACATGACCTATCTACCCAGCCGCACAGCCTTCGGCTAGGGCCCTGATCTTGGTCGGTAGCCATCTTGGTACACCCTAGCAACTGGGGTATCTCTATTCACTCACCCCCACTCCCTCCTCCACAACCCAATACCTGGGAATTGGCTCCTAACGGATGAATTCAGGAGGGAATATACCCCCCCCCCTCATTCTGCCCTAATAATTATCCACCACTTCTTTAGCACTTGATCCAGGGTTTGCCCGAATGCCCCTGTGCTTTGATCAACACAAGATCAGCAGTAAAACACTGACTAGAAATCCATGATTTCATCCTACAATGCGATTTAGACTGCCTCTTTATCACAGAAAGCTGGCTTACAGCTGACTAACACCATTCTAGGAGAACTGATGCCAGAAAATTATGGTATTATAACAGAAAACAGAGTGGGGCAAAGAGGAGGAGGCCTGGCGGTGATCCACAAGACTCACCTCTCATTCATAAACCAGTCCTTCAAAACCCACTTCCATTCATGGAAACCCTCTCTCTGCAACTGCAAACAAATCCCCAGGAAACTGTTCATATTCTACTCTGCTATAGACCACCGGGTCCAAAATCGCAGCTTCTCACATCATTGACAGAGTTCATCTCCACTTATACCCTAAACAGCAAACACCTTCTGCTGATCGAGGATTTCAACCTCTGGGCCAACTCCTCACAGGATCCCGTTGCCGATGCCTGCATTGACCACTTGGAAGAATTAAGTCTGCAGCAACTAGTATGTGGGCCCACACATGCTTCAGGTCATACGCTCAATCTTATTTTCAGACAAGATCTGGAAATAAACATTCTGAAAAATGAGCCGTTACCATGGACAGACCACCATGTAATTAAGTTCATAATTACCAAAAACGCCCCCTTAACAAAAAACGTTAAAACCAGTGACAACGCACTGGACTAGATCTCAGAAGAAGCTCCATTCAGAACTCTTTAAAATTACATTAGGGAACAAAATAAAAACAATCCAACTACATCAAACAGCCACAGAAACCCTGGATGACATCAACACGGCTCTACTACAGTCAGCCGACTTAGTAGCACCAAAACGCAAAACCTGAATCCGGAAAAACAACTCCAGCTGGTTTAACGACCAGCTGTCGTTGCTAAAGCAAGAGCGCAGAAAAACAGAAGCAGCTTGTAAAAGGAGCTCTTCAGAGGAAAACCACACCATCTATAAGGCAATAACAAAGAAATACCACAAAAATCTTTAAATCCAAAAAAAAAATAATTTCCAATGTCATCACAAATGCCCTAAACCGCCCCCGCGAACTCTTCAATTTAGTCACCCAGACCATGAATCCAGTCTGTCTTGAAGCTCCCAATTCTGATACCCAAGAATTTTGCAATTAAATCCGTGAAAGCATTCATCGAAACAGTACCCCCTTCAACCCCCCCTTAATCATATGCCCAATACCCACATAAATTCGCCCCAATCAACGATGTTCACTCTAAAACCCATCTCCATCGATGCCACTAAAAATATCATCGGTACCCTGCGAAATAGCACATCGCCTAATGATGTTATCCCCACCAAACTGCTGAAGGAATGTGCCGATATTCCTGCACCACCTATCAAGCAGCTTATAAACCAGTCATTCAAGGAATGTAACGGAATGAACCGTGACAGAAGGAGATTCTCCTATGTCTAGGGTCACCTTATGTCCACTAGGGCCATAGGGTGACAAAGAATCATAATTCATGTATTACAGAAGATGGGACATTAATAATAATTGCAGGACTGGCATATTACAAGGGGTCCATATTGACACCTGTTACACAGGAGAGGGACATTACAAGCTTATTTAATGCTTAGCTCCGGCTATTGAAATGTTAAGTGACCCGGCTTGTGAAAGACATTTCATTCTTTTGAAAGGTGTTAATTGCATCTACTCCTAGACCATACATTGTCTATGGTACACAAATGGTACACAAATGTGTCAAGCTCTTTAGAGACAGTAAGTCTGTCTAGGTAATGCGATTGAGGTTCCTTGTATATGTGGGAAGATTATCTGTGATTGTGTATTATTCAAAAGGAAAAAACCTTGTGTGACAGTAGTTTGTTTTGATGTCATTATCTACCGGAATGTCATTCTCTCTGAGTTAAGCCTATTGATGATGCGGTGCCGACATGTCTACTAGAGGATTAGCCTCAGTGAGTGAATAGGAAGGTGGAGATGGCATTGTCCCTTTGACTACTGTCACATGCTTGAAACTGTATAAGAAGCTGAGAAAATACCATTAAAGTGTTCATATCTTTTGAAGCTAGTACAGAGCAGTAGTCTCGTCTTGATTATGGGAATTGATATGGATCGTGTATGCAGGATTGTCGCAGTGTGTCAGATAAGCTTGTCGTGGTTGGATGGAAGGTCGTAAACGGTGGTGACCGTTACAGTCGCCATTCCACGAGCGGACGCAATTTTGAAGCGTGACATGTTGGGTATCAATTTACTCGGCGTAACATTATCTTTCACAATATAAAAAAAATTAGGCTAACTGTTGTCTTCATTTTTAATTAAAAAAAGTGTGTTTGTAAGACTGCTGCGCAAAAACGGTGTGACAGAAAGTATTGCAACAACCGCCATTTTATTCTCTAGGGTGTTAGAATAAATATATATATATATATATATATAATGATTGGGGGCTCCAATTAGAGGGAAGGAGAATAAATATATATATATATATAAATATATATATATATATATATATATATATATATATATATATATATATAATGTTTGGGGGCTCCAATTAGAGGGAAGGAGATGGCAGTGAAAACACTGGAGAAGCTCCACTAGATTTGCTGGATTGCTGGTTTACTTGTCATGCCAACGGACACCACAAGATGGCACCAGATCACAGAAGGAAGCTTAGGCCTACAGTGGGCTGCAAATTCGCGGCCTCAATTACCGGCTGGCGTGGGCAGCGGCGATCGCACGGCGGAGGAGGTGGGGGCGCATGGAGACACACGATATCCTGTGTCTCCGTGCGCCCCCACCTTCCCGCAACGCGATCGCGTCGGGCCGTGCCGGGTGGTAATTGAGGCCACGGCTTTGTGGCCTTCTGCAGGCCTAAGCTTCCCCGGGCGCCAGGTCACTAATTTTAGTGGCAGGATTTTGTCGAGCCCCGCATAAGTCTATTATAAAACAAGAACGTACTGCTTGTCTCCATAAAGGTGACAAGAAAGAAGGCATTAAAGCCATAACCTATACAAAAAAAGAAGAAAATATCTAAAACATGGCTATAGCAAATAGATATAGGAAGCATGGGTGAGGAGGCACACTGTTCTCTGAGAAAACATCAGTAAAGACAGCACCCAATTAAGTCACGATCAGAAACATTTTAATCACCATATTGTTAATGTTATGCACATAAGGCAAATGTGAGTTAACCTTTTTGTTATGCATAACTGAATTATATGTTATGGGACTGCTATTTCACTATTTATTTGATTCACATTGTTCATTATAGTTTAAAATGAGTTAACGTTATTTTTAAACACACATATTTTAGTCATTATCACTCTCACTATAGAGATTCTTTTAGAATAATTATGTCTGTAAACAGCTGCATGTTTTGGCTGTGGGTGCCTGTAGGTGCGAGAATATGTGTGATTTACATGCTCTCGCCCATATGTGTGAAAAAAGCCTTCCAAAGAATGATCGCTGTGGTTTGCTGTCACAGTGATAATTGCAGCAGAACGTGCTCTTATTGTCCCCTGATCATAGGATTGGAAGATCTGCTTTTTCACACCTCAGCGCATAAGGGAAGAAGCTTGAGAGGTGTAAAAGTGTGGGGACCCTTCCTGGATATTGTAGACATCTGTAGAGTACTTTGCAGGAGTTTTTTTAGGGCCTGTTTAGCATGCCAAAAGTCTGGAACTGGTTATGGAGTGTGCAGAGAGTTGTTTGGTTTTCTAATTCTAGCTCAATCAATAAAACTCTGTTTTTAACTTGTGTTACTTGAACGGCTTCCGGACCACCCAAAGCATATATACTGCAGTAGGGCGGCCCGGCTGCGAAAATCATGTACAAGTACGTGATTTTGTGCACACGATCTAGGAACGCTTGGAGAAAAGGCAGAACTGCGGTAAACAAGGCAGACCACTGTTCTCTCAGGGAGTAAAAGAGAGATTGGTGTTTCAGCTAAGCTGAAAAAACAATCTCTCTTTTCCTCTAGTGCATCCACTCACTCCACAGTTAGAAAGCACTCCCTAGGAGCACATTTAACCCCTTGATTGCCCCTGGTGTTATGTTAATCCCTTCCCTGCTAGTGTCATTTATACAGTGACAATGCATCACTGCAGTGGCGGTTTGTCCATAGAGGGTGCTGGAGCGAACAGCCACTGAAATACATAGATTCATGCATTTGCATGAATCTATGTATTTTCGCCGCAGCCGCCCATTAGATGTCCAGGTGCTGAGCACCGGCCATCTGAATAACGGCAGCTGGTTGGCTGTGTGGAAGTGCCTATCACAGCCGGCGGCTCTGATAAACTTTCCGAGTACAGCCATAAGGCTGTAGTCGGCTTCCTGAATTCTTATTCTCGGGACGTACCGGCGCTGCATTCCTTGCATAAGACTGACAGGCGTCTCAGCCAATCAGGTTCACCGGTTCTGGTTACCGGTAACCTCATTGGCTGAAGCGTCATCGAGGGTGGGAGAAGACATCGAGGGACAGTAGAAGCACAGCTGACCCCAGAAAGTGCCAGGCGGGGGGGGGGGGGGGGGTTTACAGGTTACAGTGGCAGCATTTTACTGGGCACAGTGTGGACAACTGCGGGGCACAGTGGCTACAATTGTTGGGCACAGTGGTAACAATTGATGGCACATACAGGTCACAGTGGCAGCATTTTACTGGGCACAGTGGCGACAATTGCAGGGCACAGTGGCTACAATTAATGGGCACAGTGGTAACAATTGATGACACAGTGGTAACAATTGATGGCACAGTGGCAACAATTGATGGCACAGTGGTGACAATTTATAGGCACAGTGGTGACAATTGATGGCACAGTAGTGACAATTGATGGCACAGTGGTGACAATTGATGGCACAGTGGCTGTGTTTGATGGCATGGCACAGTGGTGACAATTGATGGCACAGTGGCTGCATTTGGTGGGCACAGTGAGCCGTTTGTGCCCCCCAAAAATTTGGAGCACCAGCCGCCACTGCATCACTGTATTGGTGTCACTGGTCCTTAAAAGGTGTCACATAGTGTCCGATTTGTCCACTGCAATGTCGCAGCCCTGCTAAAATCCGCCATTGCTAGTAAAATATATAAAAAGAAGAAAAAGTACCTTAATCTATCTTATAGTTTGTAGACACTATGGGCCAGATCCACAGACATGAGCGGATCTTTGTGCGGGCGTAGCGTATCTTCTTTACGCTACGCCACCGCAACTTAGAGAGGCAAGTGCTGTATTCTCAAAGCACTTGCATCCTTAGTTACGGTGGCGTGGCGTAAATGGGCCGGCGTAAGTGTGCGTAATTCAAAGTAGGCTGGTAGTGGGCGTGTTGTATGTAAATATATCGTGACCCCACGTAAATGATGTGTGGAACGAACGACGCATGCGCCGTCCGTGGACGTATCCCAGTGCGCATGCTCTGAATCACGTCGCAAATACTCGATGCTTTCGCCGTGAACGTAACTTACGCACAGCCCTATTCGCCTACGACTTACGCAAACGATGGAAAATTCTCTTATTGTTGGGTACAGTGTCGCACGACTGCGCGATTGTCAGTTAAAGCAACGCAATGCTGTATCGCAAAAAATGGCCTGGTCAAGATGGGGGTAAAACCTTCCAGAGCTGAAGTGGTTAAATTGAGTTACTATGTGATTTATTATACCTAATCAGTAATTAAATCAATACAATGACTCTATATAGTTTGTTCTGTTTACTCCTTACCATGTTGCTCATTCCTTGTCTTGTCATAGTCGTCACTTAGTAGCCGATCTGTATGCCAGTGCCTAAGTTCATCATATATTTTTTTCTTTACCAGTGAACAAAAAACAGGATCATTGCTAAATTATAAGAAAATAAATAAAGACGAAATTAATGCAGAATTTTTTGTGGACATATACACAAAAGGTCATTAAATTTATCCAGACAACCCACTATAAATAAATGTGTTTGTTTTAAATCAACCAGCACTGTATATAATATATTAGATTATTTATAACTGCTTCAAAAATTTTAATAATATGTATTTTTTATATGGTTTTTCGAATATGTGGGAATATACAAGCAAGCACTATTTAACTAAATAATGTAAAGATCAGGGCACAATAATCAGACAGTCAGCTGGACTATATGAACATCTAGGCAATGACTAGTAGATTCTTTAGACGACTATGGCAGTATACAAAGCTTTCTACCAGCTATATCTGATAGTTTGTTGGAATAAACACATGAGTTTGTATCTTGCTGTTTATGTCTGGGGTTCACAAAGAGAACAATCAACACCGGTTTTCCAGTATATGGGCCCAGAGTTTGAAATGAAAAAAAAAATCACACTTAGTGCTCTCCTGAAGCCTCTTTCAGCAGCTTCCTGTCTACATGCACTCACAGGCCCCTTTTACACAGGGCAGTGGAGGTGCGTTGGCGGTATACCGCCACTAAAAAAAGCGGCGCTATACCATCTGAATTGCAGTGGGATTTGGCCGCTAGCGGTGCGGTATTAACCCCTGATAGCGGCCGAAGGGTTACCACGGTGTCCCATTGTTTTAAATGGGAAGGAGCGGTGCAGGAGCATTATACACCTCGCTCCAAAGATGCTGCTTGCAGGAGATTTTTTTCTCTCCTGCTAGTGCATCGCCTCAGTGTGAAAGCTCTCAGGCTTTCACATTGAGAAAGCTGGGGCAGGAGTTTTTCAGGCGGTATTTATGTGCTATATTTAGTGCTGTACCGCCTGAAAAACTCCTCAGTATGAAAGGGGCCTAAGGTATTCCTTATGGTGACAACAGTAGTGCATGCTGGCATAATGTGTGTTGAAAAGGCCACTTACAGTCTTCATTGGAAGCCAGTGTGGCAGAATGAGCACACATGGACACACTTGGAAGAAAGGGATAGAGAGATTTGACTCTTCAACAGGAAGGGCCTAAACAAGGACTTTCTTGACAGAATTACCAGGTATTATTTTGAAGAAAGATTTAGAAATTTTCAAAATTAGTTTTAAAATTACAATAACAAACTAAGCTCATATAAGATTTTAGTGATTGGGTTTATATGAGTTTTAATACAACATTGTCCCAACATTCTTCACATAAAAGACATAACGCAGTATTCGTAACAGAACATTAAATATGTAACAGTAAATGTTTTACCTTAACATTGGTAATTCCTTTATAGTATCCCCAGCATAATCATCAATTATGTCACTTTGCATAGGTAACAAGCCTGTAGGAAGCATATCCTCTTGTTTCACTTGAAAAAAAAAAAAAAAAGCAGAAATTAAAAAAAATATGGTTTAAATAGCAGAAAGAATTGCTTGGCTGATTTCTCCTGTTCTGTGCTCATGAGTATGACCCCTAAATTCTATAAGTGATAGCAGCCTCAGCCTAACTCCATCCAGGCCATGCCCCTGACATGTCTCACCCCACCCATGGGGCTTAGTCATGGAGGTAAGAATATCTCTGTAGTAGGAAGGGTATTTATTGCATCATGGGCCACTATAGTGATTAATTAGCAAACAGGTGAAAGCTAAAGAGGGGGAGAAAGGGAAAACAAGGAGCAGGGTAAAAAATAGAAATGGATTTGTATAGCCAGTCGCCACTTTTGGTCTTCATCCTATAGTGGCCCATGATGCAATATATACCCTTCCTACCACAGAGATATCCTTACCTCCATGAACAAACCCAATGGGTGGGGTGAAACTTGTCGGAGACGTGGCCTGAATGGAATTAGGCTGAAGCTGCTATGGCTTATTACCATGCTGGTCTTGTATGGTGTCTAGTGCCAATTTAGCCAGGAGCCAAATAACCTACCAGCGTGTCTTTGGAGTGAAGGAGCAATCCAGTGTGTTGGGTAGGTGCACTGTAATGCAGAAAGCACGCAGAGTCTTGTATTACACAAAATGATGTAACGCGAAACTTGAAAACAAAACAAAAGATGCGCGTGTAGGCTTGAGAAGAAGACAGAATCTGTTGAGGAGAGTAAAATGGGGCCTGGCCGGTTCAACCCCAAAGGGGAGCTTTTTGTAGATTAGATATAGCCCCTATGATTACCCTACTCCTCTGGAACCTCTCCCTACCCCTAGTGCTGTCCCTGTCAAATGTGGGACATGTCCCTGCACTAACCACACGCATGAAAGTGCATCTAAACATGGGAGCAGGGGATTAAAAAGACTCTGCTCACACAAGATGGCCACCAGGGTCACCTGGATCCAGCGCAACCAACCATATCATTGTTCCAGGGGCCCAAGGAAACCATAGCAAAACACAGTTTTTCTTGACTTCATCCAGCTACATTGCAATTCTGAGTTAACCTCCCTGGCGGTATGATTATTTCTGATTTTAGGTGCTGAATGCGGTACCATTATTTTGCATGGAAATTTGGCGTTTTACATTGTAGGCCTGTAATTCTTAAGAATAACTCACCTAAATCTGTCCAAACCAGAGTCTAGTAGACATCTCGGGTATGATAAAGTTTGAAACACAAAATAATAAATTATAATATAATAAATAATAACAAATAATAATTTAATAATAATAATACTTTGTATTCAATACATTTTAGTAAATAATATAATCAAAAACACTGACATTTTTTTTTGGTCAAACAAGGGTGCAATATTAGTAGTCATATTGCTTCAGTAAACGTCTCGGGTATGGGAAATTTTAAAACAAGGTACAGTACAAAGTCCAATGTCACAATCGGGACAATAGAAACAGTTTTTTTATTTATTTTTTCGGATTTTCCTTCCAGTGTTGTCAAGCTTGGAGCAGCAAAGCACACACATCCTTGTGGGTTCTGTTTTTTTTTTTTCAATGGGTGGAATGTAGTCCATAAAGTGGCGACCAGTCAGGCGTTCCAGGTTCACAACGCCAGCAGCCCGACGTCAAGATCTGTTTACAGCCATTGGCGTCTGGTGCTTGAGAAATCTGAGTTTGGCAACCTTCCACACAAAGTCCGCATGGACCATAGGCCTGTCACTCTTTTTTCCCCAGAAGAATGAATGCATTCCACAGGCACTGTTCCAGAAGATGCCTGAAGATTTTTTTTATATTTTTTTTTGTTGCTTGCTTATGGCTGGATAAAAGGTCATGGCCTGGTCAGATCTGTCCGCACCTTTCATGGTATTGTTGTAATCCAACACGACTTGTGGCTTCATCACATCTTTTCCACCTTTGGTGTGTACCATGCCAGGCAACTATTTCTCCTGCCTTGAGCTTTTTATTGGCAAAGGTTGGCGGCATGTCACGCCTGTTAGCCCTAACGGTCCCATATGCATACGTCTTCTTTTCAGAAGAAGGAACTCATAGAGTTCTGGGGACGTATAAAAATTGTCGGTGACACAGTAGCCTTGGTTCAGCAATGGCTCAATCAAAGAAAGAACCGAAGCGGTTGCCATTCCAAAACTTCTGAATCAATCACTGAATTTAGTCCCTTTCCCGGTGTGCAGGACCGAATTTCAGATGTACCCAGAGCTGGATTCACACAGCATGAATGATTTTATTCCAAATCAAGCTCTTTTTGATGCAATAAACTGTATCCAGCTAAGTCCACCTTTGTAGGCCATAAGACTTTTGTCAATACTTATGTCTCTGTCTGGAACATTATTCAGAATTAGTTGGTAAATCTCCCAATTTTTTTTTCAGTTTTGGAGCTGGATGAGAACTTTCATCAAAGTCTTCATTATTTGTAAAGTGCAAATATTTCATTATGAGCGAAAATTTATATCCTGACATAACTGTGCCAAAAAAAGGAGTGGCCAGTAATTTGTTGGTTGTTCAATTCCACTTCTGCAGGGGTTTTGGAATAAAATCATTCATGCTGTGTGAATCCAGCTCTGGGTACATCTGGAAGAAAAGGAGCAGAAAGTGGGAACCGGTAACCAGAAAGGGCATCTGGAAGTTCCTGGGCTTGATAATTCTTCTGGGAGTGGTAGGGAATAAATTTGGTTCCCACTTTCTGCTCCTTGAAAAGTGCTGATGGATAGCAGCTTGTTGCTCCTGGTAGCGATTCGTCTCAATCACAATTTTGGCAATAACTTCATTAGTCAAAAAGAGCTTGAGGTATGCCAAGGGGTTTTCATCCTCAACATCCACTTTGATCCCAGGTGCTCCTGTAAACGGAAATCTTAGGGGCACTACCTGCTCCGTACCGCAATCAATCGAGCACCAAGTCCACACATCGCTGGGTCGCAGGATCGTCGCTAAATCGCTTTCTGCGTCTGATGACGAACTTCCCCATGAGTCACTCACTCAACTTCTCTGCAAGCGATTCTGTATCATTGTCGCTGTTTTCCAGCAGGTCATATAGCGATTTTGAGGTGGAGGTGCACTTTTTTGATGCCATGGTCGCTGTGCAGTTTACAGACACAAAGTACAGTAAAAATGCAGACAAACGCACTGGAGAAAGCACTGGGAGGCACTAATCACTGTATTTTATTTTTTATTGTAATTCAATAGGATTACATTGTATCAGTGTGTTTGTGCTTTATACTTTTTAAATGTACCACCAGTTCCGCCCCCCTGCATCGCGACGCTCGCAGGGCAGGGAATCAGGGGAACACACAGTGCATCGGGCGGAAGATCCGGCTTCCGTACACTGGGGAAACACATTGCGAGATCCCGGAGACAAGGTAAGTAACCTCTTCCAGGATCCAGCGATGCAATCCCGAGTGCGGCTCGGGGTTACCGATAATGACACTGAAATCTCACCCAGGGAATACCGCTAGGCTGGTTAATGGCCAGCTCTGCAATGAGCTAGGTGGGAACCTGATACAGGCACGCAGCACTTTCAAATCTCTTTGCTCACTCAGCCAGGGGAAAGTTGGAGACATAATATTTTGGCACCAGGGCAAGAGCCAATCCTAGCTGTGCCATGATGTTGTCTGCTCCTCGTTCTGCACCTGCTGTAAGAAGGGACATATCCTGCCAACTGCCGCCAAGTGTGGTGAGGTGCAGTGTGGTGCAGCACAATAATTACACAGACTCTGGTTGTGAAGAAAATAACTTGTATTAATGCAGAATTCAGTAATTCACAACAAACCCGTCAGGAAGGCACCCGACTGGGAATATTCACGTCAAGTGACAGCAATGTATAGCAGAGTCTCAGATGTGCAAATAGCATGTGTCTCGAGGAGCAGAATACAGCCTGCCCAGTCCTGACCCAAATGGGGAGGGCTCAAGATAGAATGGCGTGTCCCTATCCTTTCCCTACTCATCTAGAATCTGCCCCTGACCCTAATTACTATCCCTGTCAGACGGGTGACCATTCCCTTCTCTACACACACATGAAATGCTCACCAAGCCTGGGAGCCAGGGGCTTGAATAGGCTCTGTCTGGCCCAAGATAGCTGCTAGTCACATGGGCAGCTTTATCTAATCAGATAGCTTTCCCAGTGGCCCAGGAAACCACAGACGTGCCATGTTCCTTGAATTGTTTCCCCCTATGGTGTCACTGCAGTTGAGTTCCACCTGCAGTAGAGAAAGCAGGCTGCACCTGCCTATACAGTAAGTGTCAAACAAGCAGTGGTATGAGTACTACTTCTAAATGTGAAAGCTTGGTTGTTAGGGAGCCAATATTTGCCTGACTCATCCCCTCCCGACACATCAGCTGACAGGTGATCATAAACAAACAGTAGAAATTTGTGAAAAATAAATAAAATAAAAACAGCATAAGGTCCTCCCCAAAAGTCATATTTAGGTCTGGTATAAACTTTAAGGGGGACTGCATACGAAAAACAAAAAAGCAAAAGCGTGAGGGCCCCTTCAAAATCCTTACCTGACACTTATTCGAGCATGCAGCCTGGGTGGTCAGGAAAAGGAGTGAAAGGAGCTTGCTGCACCCCTCCCTGAAGCATACCAGGCCACATACCATCAATATAGGAGAAAGGGATACCTTGCCAAGGGAGAAACTTTGGCAAAGCACCTTGTCCCCATGGTGATTTATATATGGACATGACCATATTTGGTCAATGATGTCATGGGAATCCCAGTAATGTCACTGACCAAATATGGTTATATCCATATATTGTCAGTTTAGTCATCAGGAGACCACTTTCCTTTATTGCGAGAGTCAAGCTATGGGTTCAGATGTGTCAGCGGGAGGCAGGTTGGTTTGCACCATTGGATGATGTAATTGACATGAATCGATGTACTGTATATACTCGAGTATAAGTCGAGGGCACCTAATTTTACCACAAAAAACTGGGAAAACTTATTAACACGAGTATAAGCCTAGGGTGAGAATGCAGCAGCTACTGTAAGAGGAAAAGAGGGTCAACAATGCCCATTTGCATGCCTCACTGTGCCCATTGCATGCCTCACTGTGCCCATTGAGGAGGTTATAGATACTTTGAAGCATGGTTATACATTTTCACTATGCAAGAACCAATAAGGCTCTATCCAACAAACATGAATCACACATGCTTGAATGACCCAAGTGATGCCTATTTAGTCCTATCGGGTAGGAAGAAATCTCCAACATTGCTAATTTTGAGGTAAAGCATTAGCCAGGAAAAACCTAGACAATTGATTTCTCCCTACAATATGCATTGGCCATTGGGCTCTGTAGAAGTCACAGAATGTCCGGGTAAAGATCATTTTTCAATTCTACCATAACCAGTAGATTTGTGACTATGATATGTCTATGGGCACAATTAAGTTCAAACGGCTTGGAGTGCCTGAGGTCTGACAAAAAAAACATGACTAACGAGGAGGAGACACGGCTTTTGTACACTGAATGGCCGCCATCTGAAGCAATGCATGACACAGCTCTCATCAGGTATGCAGACACAGACTCAAGAATAAGCCAAGGAGGGCATTTTCAGCACAGAAAAATGTGCTGAAAAACGTGGCTTATACTCGAGTATATACGGTAAATCGTAGTATTTTTTTATTTTTTTTAAAGTCACGGAAAGTAAAATACGTTTTTTGTTTACTTTACAGGGCTTTTGCTCACATAGTAACTGGATTTGGTTCTTGTTTAGACTGTCATGTCATATTGGAGCCTTAATTGTACTTAAAGGATCACTAAAGAAGAACATTTTTTTAGCTAAATAGCTTCCTTTACCTTACTGCAGTACTGGTTTCATGTCCTTATTGTTCGTTTTTGCTTTGAAGTTGCTGTAATCCTGCTCTGTTCTCCACACTTCCTGCTTGTCTGTTTCCTTATAACCACAGTGCTGGGAGCTTTCTCACGGTGTTCTAAGCTGTCATTACTGTGTGTCTAAAACTTCCCAGAACCAATCAGATTAATTTTAAAAACAAAACACTGCCCTGGATTTGTTTGTTTTTGTTCTGTGTTTCTATTTCTACTTCATAGAAACATGAAGCCAGTTCAAAAGTGAAACTAACCTGCAGGCACATTATATGATTGATTTTTATCTATTTTTAATCATTTTGAAAAGGAATCAGTTAACTTTTATGTCTCTATACCCTGTAAACAGTCATTTCAGCAAAAAAAATGTTTTTCCTTTAGTGACCCTTTAAGTGAACACACTAAAAATTGGTTATAATTTAAGACTAATTGTTATATGACTACAGAGTTTATTTCATTTTACAATTATACCAATTATGAACTGGTTATTTAGTACTGCAAAATGTGTTTAATCCACATACTATTCACAGATGACTCCGGTGTAAGAAAGTTTTTCACTGTTCTTCTTAGTTCATAGGACATAAAATGTTCTCCTTGTGGAAATAATTTCAGAATGCTGTTCCATAGACATGTATACAGCTCATTTATTTTCTCCCCAAATTCCAACTTTACATCTGAAAATAAAAGAAATTTATACAATTCAAGCCTCACCCTGAACTATCCAAACCCTCATTCTGATTGGTCCATATTCGGGCAAACCACATATATGCCTCCAGTCAGTTTTAAACTTTACCAGGAGGAGAGCTGAATAATTCTTTTAGCGCACAGGGGTAAATGATTGAAAGATACACTAGTGGTCAATCAGCTGGAAACTAGCATTGAAAAGGCCTAGCATATCCAGTAAATGTATTTTATGTACTGAGGGCTAAGCAGGGCCGTCTTAATAGCATCATGGGCCCCTGGGCAAAGTAATGCTCTGGGGCCCCTACAATAGAGACAGTGTAGGTAAACAGACATCAAGTAGGAGGCAGACAAGCGGAGCTTCCCCTTTTGGGTGGAGCTCCGCATTAACTACATGAACAATCAGCCAATTGGCTCTTTACCTCGATCTGTAATCTTACTGTGTGCCGCCAGCGCGACACAGCGGGCACTCGGCAGGTGCAATCACGGGAGGATGTCATATGACACCCTTTCAGAACTGGACGACTGTAGCCGTCATTCTTCATTTTGCAAAAAATAAATAAATAAAAAAGTTGCAGTTTCCCAAATTGTGGGTTTGACATTGTTGCTTAGATATCTGGCAGTGGTCAATGAAAAAGGTCAAGTTATTCAAATAACGTACAGTACCTCCATTTACATATACTTTGTATTCTTTCTGCAGACCTTTTCTTTGTATGGCAAATACCTGCATTGTATTCTCTTTCACAGTAATAGGTGATATTCTTCAGCAGTAAATGGTCACTGATATCAGAAACATGAGTCCAGTTTATCTCTGTCTTTTTGCAGTGCTCTTCTATTAGACCTAATGCAATCTCATCACATCTTTGTTGCTTTGAAAAGAAAATTGTATAACATATTACTGTGGTTGCCCAGAAGAATAATTATAAAAAAAAAACAGTATAGCTTAAGAGTCGGTTCACACTGGGGCGACTTGGGATCCGACTTGAAGTCGTCTCAAGTCGTCCCAAGTCGCGCTGTCCAGAAAAGCAATGTAAGTGAATGGGAGCGGTGTTAATACACACTACTCATGTCGCTCCGACTTCAGAAGAGGTTCCTGTACTACTTCAATCAGACTTCTAGGCGATTTGTACCCATTGATTTCAATGGAAGTCGCTTCCAAGTCTGATCACTGTTTTAATTGAAGCGACCTTTCAGCAAGATAACATACATTTCTCAGGCAAACCCCTCCCTCCCCTTCCCTCTCCCAGAGCCGATTGTTGTTTTATTGGCAACTGGAATGTCTCCTGACCTGAAAAAGACTTCAAGTCGTGTTGTAAATCGCCCCAGATCGCCCTGTGGTTCATGCTCAAGTCGTGTTGAAGTTGCTTCTGAAAGTCGTGCTGGAAGTCGTGTCGCCCCAGTGTGAACCATGCAGGGCAAAACAAAAGATTCAATTTAAAATGTAGCCAAAATAAAAAACAGAACAATCATCACAAGGGACATCACTGACAGTCCATCGGATGTGTCTCTTGTGCTGATTCCTCTTCTGTTAGTGTATTACTTGTTTGTCCATGCCACTCCTACCCCCACCCCTGCCACTGTAATCTTCCAGTGTGGTGGGGTTAATACAAGTAGGGGCTGTCACAGGCTCTCATCAATAGAGCTTGACTATGACTGCCCTTTCCACCCAACAGCTTCATTCATAGTATCCTTACTACTTCTATGAATGAAACAAAATCTGTGAATGGAGGGGCTGGACCTGTCAATCATCCCCCCTCCTCAATTTTTTTTAATTGTGTTTTGTGAGGTTCTAATTCTTCCCCATTTTAAATTAACCAAAAAAAAAAAGGTTTGGATGGAGCTATACAAAATGTTTAGCATTTCTCTCACTTCCTCTTGTTCCTTCTACTTTTTTTAACTGATTCCAATTGAGGTATAATTGCACTTGAGGTTTTTTTTATCATACATTTACATTTATTAAAAAAACACTAGATCTGGCAATGTATATGTATTATGGCCATGTGGGCAGCATCTTCTCAGAGCTCCAGAGCCACCAGTGACTTTTTTCAATTTACGTGGCATTTGATGCTACAATTTTCTCTTGCAACTTGCCATGCAAAAGGTTAAACCAACACGGAAACGCAAAAGAGACACCTTAGAGCCAAACATACAAAGCTCTTCTCATTTTAGCTGTCTAAATCCCTGGACTCCACTCCTTCCAAGATGGCGCTGACATTTAGCACCACCACTCAGGAGGCCAGACAGCCTGGAACAAAACTCCTTTACCTGCTTGGATCACACAAAAATGTTTTCCAAAACCTTTTTATACCTTAGAACACACTCAACCAGATAGGCCTTTTGGCCACCAATCTAAAGGTTGTAATTCTAAAGATTGTAATTCTCCAGAATCGTTCCCTTTATCAGGATCACCCTACCCCAATTTGTTCAGCTTTTTCCCCACTCTACGTACCTTTAGATGTTCCCTGAAAATTCATGTGGTTAGGGAAGCCTATCCCACCTCCAAAAAATAAACTATACGTTTGCTTTCCCCATCAGCTCATCCCACACAGTTATTATCTTTTATATTACTTATCCCTACCTTTTTACAGCTCTCACAAGCAAGGCCCCAGGAACCCTCTTGTGTTGAATTACATTGTAACAGCACTGTCTCCCTAATTTCGTAAAGTGCTACAAAAGCCTGAATAATAACAGTTTAGATTTTGGGAAAGGTCACATACACTAGGCCTAGGGCAACAATACCTTTCTTGCATTGGTAAGAAAATATTATTACAGCTATAATGCCAATATATATACAGCAGGGACAGAGACAATAGAAACAATCAGGAGACAGAAATCAATTGAACAGATATTCTCAGCTATCTGGGACATATATGCTCTACTTAAATGATAAATAAAGTAGAAGCAAATATGAACTACTGCTTTGTATGCCATATAAAAAGTCTGGTGTGTGGGACTATGCGTAATGGTATCCTCTGTTAGTTAACAAATACAATGAAGTAAGACCAATCATTTCTTACAATGCGTAAAAATAGGAGAGCATCTCTGTTCCATTTTGCTTTTATTCTTCTTAACTTTGCTCTCTGGCAAAGTGGCAAAATTATCCTCATTGCCACAGAAAGGCATTGCATTCTACATAAGTCAACTGCTTCTTCCAGGGTCACCCGTGGATCATTATCATTCTGGAAAATAAAAAGCACAGTTATTATATTGTAATTATACATGAGAGGGATATATACATTTCATACCATTAAGCAGTGATGGCAAACCTTTTTCAGCCTGAGTGCCCAAACCGCGACGCAAAACCAAATTGTTTCTTTCAAAGTGCCAACAGAGAATTAAACCTACCTGTGGCTCTGTACAGATAATGGGACTGATCATCCCTCAGAATGAGCCCCAAGGGACCAAAAATGTATGATTTTGCCACATTCGCTCAGAATGCAGGGTTCAGGAATGCATTGTGCTCAGAATGCACTGCGCAACATACACTGACCTACCTAACACATGCACTCACCTACCTGACCATTAAACTCACCTACCTTACACATGCTTCCTGCACAACTCACATCCCCCCCATACACAGTACACTGTAGATCCATCCTCCTCCTTACCTTTCCATGGCCTCATCGTCCAGCTCTCCCCGGGCAGGATTGTAGGAATCCCCATCATCCAGCCGCTCTTTGATATTCCCGCCATTGGGAGGTCAGCTACAAGCCATTGCACCTCTCCTCATGGCCATGGATGATCTGCTTAGAGCTCCTCCCCCTCCGCTTTTTCACAGGCTGCACTAGGACAGACTGAACCAAAGTCGTCCTGGAGCAGGGGAAGCTGGAATATTGTGCCTGAAGAAAGGAATGCCTGAATGCTTTACTAGAGGTGTAGCAGTTTCGGGGGAGGCAATAAGCTGCAGAATAGAGTCGGGACAGTGGAGGAAGAATTTTACACCCCCCTAAACAGCACACATGATGACTGGCTGCCCACCCTCCTGCCAACATCACTGCCACTGATGCAAGGAAGGGAGCCGGATTCCTGTCGAGTCAGTGCAATTGACTGCCTGGCTTGGGGAATCCCCTGGTGTGCCAACAGAGAGGGCCTGGAGTGCCAGCTTTGGCACCCGTGCCATAGGTTCGCCATCACTGCCATATAGCTTAAAGGAAGCCTATGATGAAAAACTGCAGAACTATTGGTTACCTTCAGCGAAAAACAGCAAGTCTAAACAATCAGTAGATCAAGATACGGGACACTTCATTTATATACATTTATCTTGTAAACACAAGTTTGGTGCCACTGCTCCTAGCCCCTGATCTTCTCTGTTGGCATGTTCTGATCATTTTGACATGTGATCTCAAAACCACTGGTCAGATACATTTTATTATGTTAGACCCTTATTTCAAAATGTATTAAATGCATAATTGTTCTCAAAATTATACAAACAATATCCCATAATGACAATGTGAAAGAAGTTTGTTTGAAATCTTTGCAAATGTATTAAAAAAAAAAAAATCACATGTACACAAGTGTAGTGCTTACCACCCCAAGGAGCCGCTGGTTTGTTGTGGGATCGGCGTACTTAAGTTACCCTGTGAGGTGTCTAGGGGTGATGGCAGTGCTGAGAACAGCGGCGGAATGTCCAGGCAATCAATTGACGTTTTCAATGCTTTTATTTTCCTGGTCCAACACGACCAACAGGCAACTTGAGGTAGACAGAATAAGTTGGTGGAGAAAGAACTTTGCAGATTCAGGCTATGGATAAAAGAAAAGAAGCAGTCCTGCTTCCTAGGATTAATCTCACTTCGTCGCCACTCCAGTCGGAGTGGGTGTAGTGCCCCTGGACAGGTCCCTCTCACAGGCCTGGCAGCCAGAGCGTCACTCAGAATCACTGAGGAGGAACAAGTCTCTGCCACCGACTTGGCTCTATTAAGATTTAGATTAGTAGAGGGCCTCTGCCACCGGCCCAATGATCAAGTGCTTGAGATGTAGAGTGGATCCTCTCAGTCAAGAATTTGGGGGCCACCGACTAACAGTTTGCAACATACTGTACAACCTGCAAGTGTTCGGTCACCCAGATCCCGATGGCTTGTCTGAATCTTGTAGGATCACCTGCCTCCGGGCTCACCCCAGACCGACTCCCCACCGAACAGCACCTCCAGCTTGGGATCTCTCTCTCTCGGTGTGGGGACCCAGTAAGTCACTGGGGCCCCTCTGTGACTTTAGTTTTCCTGAGCCATGAGGGCCCAGAGTCACAGCCTTTGGTCTATACTTTGTTGAAGCATCTTTGGAACCAATTACAGCCTTAAGTCTTTTTGAGTATGTCGCTACAAGCTTGGCACAACTATTTTTGGGCAGATTCTCAAATTTTTCTTTGCAGGACCTCTCAAGTTCTATTAGCTTGTATGGGGAGTTGTATGGGGAGCGTCGGTGCAGAACCATTTTAAGATCTCTCCAGAGATGTTCAATCAGGTTCAAGTCTGGGCTCTGGCTGGGCCACTCAAGGACATTCACAGAGTTGTTCTGTAGCCACTCCTTTGTTATCTTGGCTGTGTGCTTAGGGTCCCTGTCCTGTTGGAAGATGAACCTTCGCCCCAGTCTGAGGTCCAGAGCCCTCTGGAGCAGGTTTTATCAAGGAAGTCTCTGTACATTGCTGCATTAATCTTTCCCTCAATCTTGACTAGTATTCCAGTTCCTGCCGCTGACATCCCCACAGCATGATACTGCCACCGCCATGCTTCACTGTAGGGATGGTATTGGCCAGGTGATGAGCGGTTCCTGGTTTCCTCCAGACATGACACTTGCCATTCAGGCCAAAGAGTTCAATCTTTGTTTCATCAGACCAGAGAATTTTGTTTCTCATTGCCTGAGAATCCTTCAGGTGCCCTTTGGCAAACTCCAGGTGGGCTGTTAGGTGCCTTTTATTGAGAAGTGGCTTCTGTCTACCATACAGGCCCGATTGTTTGGAGTGCTGTAGATATGCTTGTTCTTCCTCTCTCCACAGAGAAATGCTGGAGCTCTGTCAGAGTGAACATCGGGTTATTATTAGTCAGCTTCCTGAATAAGGCCCATCTCAGCCGATCGCTCAATTACGGATGATAGAGGCAACTGTGCTTATTGGGAACTTCAATGCTGCAGAACATTTTTTGTACCCTTCCCAGATCTGTGCCTTGATACAATCCTGTCTCAGAAGTCTACAGACAATTCCTTGGACTTTATGGCTTGGTTTGTGCTCTGACATACACCGTTAACTGTGGGACCTTATACAGACAGGTGTGTGCCTTTCCAAATTATGTCCAATCAACTTAATTTACCACAGGTGGACTCCAATCAAGTTGTAGAAACATCTCAAGGATGATTAGTGGAAACAGGATGCAACTGAGCTCAATTTTGAGTGTCATGGCAAAGGCTGTGAATACTTATTTACATGTGATTTTTTCATTTTAAATTTTAATAAATTTGCAAAGATTTCCAACAAACTTCTTTCACATTGTCATTATGGAGTATTTTTTGAGGAAAATAATGAATTTAATCCACTTTGGAAAAATGCTGTAACATAACAAAATGTGGAAAAAGTAAAGCGCTGTGAATACTTTCCGGATGCAATGCATATTGCCATGGTCTCCTCATGGCGCATCAAATTGTATGCAGCATGTCGCTTTTGTCAGGCAATACTGCTGCCAAACATGCCCTATTCAATTGTACCAATCATGCCTAATGCTCTGGCTCTAAGAAGTGAATCCGCTCCGCTTGTGTGAACAAAGCCCTATGCCGCGTACACACGACCGTTATTCATGTCATGGAAAAAAACAAAGTGATTCCTCTCAAGCCTGCCTTGCATACACACGATCGTGATAAAAAATGCTCGAGCAAAGCGTGGTGATGTACAACACGTACAACGGCACTATAAAGGGGAAGCACCATTCGTATGGCGCCACCCTTTGGGCTGATTATGCAAATTTCCCTTCTTATAACTTGCTTCTGAACATGCACGTTTTTTCCCCCGTCATTATAGCCTACACACAACCGTTTTTCACAACGTGAAAAACGACGAGAAAAATAGAGCAGGTTCTACATTTTTAATGGCCATTTTTCTCGTCACGAAAAATGCTCTGGAGCCTACACATGACCGTTTTTCACAACCAATTAAAAAAATATGATTTTTCTCGTCATGAAAAATGGTCGTGTGTATGCGGTATAAGTTAATAAGTGTCAGAAATAGGTTGAGTAATACTATTGTACCTGATGAGGGGAGTTTTCTGTTCTTGCATGTATTCTCAGTGACAAGGAGCATGAAAAAACACAAGTTGCAATACGCACATCACACTTCTCATTAAAAACTGTGGACAGTAGAGAAATGCATTCCTGCACCTGTATAACACATACAAAAAAACCATATTACATACATATTTACATTAGATTCCATGTTGCGGTGCTTTAAATGTTTATTTTTGGTCCACCCTGCAATTAGTGGATTAGCCTCCTGTTCCAGGCATTGAGTCTTATAGAAATTAGACCTGGAAGACCTTCTTATTATACTCTGTAAATCTGTCCTTTATGGGGACTGAAATTAACCTGTGGAGTTCTGCCTACGAATATAGAGGACTGCTTTCTCTTTCCAAGAGCATTAATTGACAAATAGTGGTCTCTGCCTACAGTAGGTGCTTTAGTCATTCACCTTAAAGAGCATACCACCAAACAGACTGATAATATTTTCACTTTCAAGAATTTTACAGATTTTTAACTGGATTCCATTTTAAGGTGTGAGTTTGAGTTATCTGGTATAATTCTCTCATCCATATTAGCAGACACTGAGATTTTCAGGATAGGGGCTAATATGATGAAGTGGATTAATGTGTTATATGACCATCCAATAGTAGCTGTTAAAACAAATGTGGCTCTTTGCCATGACTTCCCTTTGGTTAATGGCAAATGGATTGCACATCAGACTGAATACCGATATTAAGAGGTGAAGATTACTGTTTCCCCTTCTGGGATTATCTGTGATCTGAAAAATTGTGTTGATCCATAATGTCATGACTGCTGAGAAGCTTAGGCTTAACTTGCTCTTAAGTCAACCATACGAAAAAACCTTGCCCCCCAATAATTACGCACAGACCATTTAAAGTTGGAAATGGACAAGGCCACAGCTTTATTGAAAATATTATAACAAATTTCAAATCCCAACAATCCAAAAAAACATGCCAGTCACGGTTACACCGTGAGCATATCTAAACCAAAAAATGTCTAGTCTAAGAGGCCTGTCTCCACCATCAGTGCGAGACAGGCATTAAACTGACCCTGTGATTTAACGTGAGGGCTTAGCCCAAAAAAGTAATGCCAATTGCTGGCCAGGTAAAACCGCCAAAGAAGCTGTGACGAAACAACACCATGGGCGGGAGGGTGGGCAACTCTTGTGACGTCAGTCTTCGGAATTAGTGGGACGTGCCCCTGCGTAGCTATTTCTAGAGTTCTGTCTCCACCCCCTCACCTCGTGCCATCATAACCAATCCCAGCGGAGCCACTCTGAGTCCCTCCTCACGTTGACGCCCTGCCTGGTTGCCAAGCATCCAGCAGTCAAGGCTCCCTTTCCTTAGCAGGGCGGGTCAAGGGGCCTTCATTCTTGGAAATGTCTTTTTCTATAGTTGGTAAAATCTTTTTCATCAAGCCCCTATACAGGCATTGGTGTTGGTGTTATTCTACATCTCTTGCTTTTCTTGAGGCTTTGCCCACTCCCCAGTTGCACTGCTTTAGAACCTCTCGCATGCGTAAAAATTACTAAAATCCCATACCCTTTGGCCGATAATAGAAAATATGTCATGGTAAGTTGTAGAGAAGGGAAGGGTTAGACCATTTGTTCTTTTTTTTGTCAGTGTCCCTGTTTAGAGATTACACCCCTCTATTTGTACTGATGACGATTGTCACCAATACAGAAAGTGAAGGGAAATCAAAAATTTTGACTTGCCACTAAAGAGATAGGTGGGTGAAAACCCTCCAATAGGGACACCTGTTTCTTTTTATGCATGGGAAACTATAGAATTTTTAATGATTTTAGTTATGCATGTGAAAGAGATACATTTTTCTTAATCTTATTAATGTCTTATGTATTAAAAACTTATTTAGGCTTTATAGTTTTTCATGTACATAATTTGCTTATTACATTTTCAGGCCTTGGCAATCCTAATGCCGCGTACACACGGTCAGAATTTTCGACAACAAATGCTAGTTGTTGGAAAACTTGACCGTATGTATGCTCCATCGAACATTTGCTGTGACAATTTCCGACAACAAATGTTTGAGAGCTGGTTCTTAACCACTTGCTTACTGGGCACATAAACCCCCTTCGTGCCCAGGCGAAATTTCAGCTTCTGGCACTGCGTCGCTTTAACTGACAATTGCGCGGTCGTGCGACGTGGCACCCAAACAAAATTGGTGTCCTTTTTTCCCCCACAAATAGAGCTTTCTTTTGGAGGTATTTGATCGCCCGTGCGTTTTTTATTTTTTGCGTTATAAACAAAAAAAGAGCGACAATTTAAAAATATATATATATTTTTTACTTGTTGCTATAATAAATATCCCAATTTAAAAAAATATATATATATATTTTTTTCTCAGTTAAGGCCGATACGTATTCTTCTACGTATTTTTGTAAAAAAAAAAAAAAATCACAATAAGCTTTGCGCAAAAGTTATAGCACCTACAAAATAGGGGACAGAATTATTTTTTACTAGTAATGGCGGCGATCTGCGATTTTTATTGGGACTGCGAAATTGCGGCGGACACATCGGACACTTTTGACACATTTTTGGCGCCATTCACATTTATACAGCGACCAGTGCTATAAATATGCAATAATTACTGTATAAATGTGACTGGCATTGAAGGGGTTAACACTAGGGGGTGAGGAAGGGGTTAAATGTATTGCCTGGGTGTGTTCTAACTGTGTGGGGGGAGGGGGGTGACTGGGGGAGGTGATCGATGCTGTCTCCCTATGTACAAGGGAAACAGCATCAGTTGCCTCTCACTGACAGGACGTGTTGCTCTGTGTTTACACACAGAGCTCCATGTCCCTGCTCTCTCACCGACGATCGCGTGTACCTGACGGACATCGCGGCCGCTGGGTACACGCATCGAATCCTCGGTGATGCGTCGGGACTGTTTTTCCCCGCGCGGGGAATTACAAGTAAATCACGTCCAAAGACGTGACCCCGGCGCCTCAGGTCCGCGCTGTTGACATGTTCTGTCAATGGCGCAGACCCGAAGTGGTTAATTTTTCCGACAACAAAAGTTCTCGTCTGAAATTCCGATCTTCTGTAGCCAATTCGGATGCACAAAAATCCTACGCATGCTCGGAATCAATTTGACGCATGCTCAGAATCATTGAACTTAATTTTTCGTTGCTTGTCGTAGTGTTGTACGTGACCAAGCTCTTGATGTTCAGAATTTCTGGCAACATTTGTGTGACCGTGTGTATTCAAGATAAGTTTGAGCGAATAATCTGTCAGAAAAAATCCACGGTTTTTGATGTCAGAATGTCCGATCGTGTACGCGGCATTATGTTTCACTGCAAGCCTGCCAGACTATCATTTTATTGATGGTCCATTTTAATGGAAATAAAATATGTAATAAAAAAAAAACTGTATTATTTTACTGTTGGTTAAAAGCCCTCTCTGTGTAATAGTAATTGTAGTCTTGCCACAGATAAAATATGACTACTGTAATAATGGTTAATACAATAAACATGGAAACCAACCTGTTCTTTGCCCGCAAACTCCTGTATGCACTGAAGAAAAGAACTCTGCTCTGCGTGCTTTTGGAAAGTTGCATTTAATCCCTGAAGTGCTTTCTCAAAATTGGTGGTATTCTGTGTAGATGAATACAATTGTATTAATTTTTAGTAACATTAAACCACAGTCTCAGCCATTTCATTATTTTCCTGTTTAATAGAAAGGGAGAGATTAGAACCTCTGTTAACCTTTAATTAGAACCTCTGATTGTTGACTGCTAGAGATATTTCCCCTCACTTTTAATCCCTAAGGCAAGTCTCCCCAGTGAGGACATATATTGCAACAAAGGACTGGTGCAGGTTCTTGCCTTTTCCCACTCTATTAAAGCCAAAAATACTAGTTTTGTTGGCAGCTAGGCTATAAAGTAAATGAAAGAATCAAATGTTAAACCAGATACAAAATCCTGGTGTTACATAATTACATATAGTTACACAGTTGATGAGGTTGAATAAAGACACAAGTCCATCCAGTTCAACATGAGTGTGTGCATGTGTGTGTATGTGACATACTGTTTTCCATATCCTTGTACATTGTTAACCACTTGTCTACCAGCCACCGTCAATGGCAAGGTAGCTCTGTTGTTCTGACAGGACGTCATATGACGTCCTCGTCTTTTAAAGCCGCTAGGGGGGCGCGCGAGCGCTCCCGCTGCTTTGCTGTGAGAATTCGATGCGCGTGCCCGCCGGGCACCAGCGATTGCCCAGTAACTGGGCAGGGACGTGGAGCTCTGTGTGTAAACACAGAGCTCCACGTCCTGTCAGGGAGAGGAGAACGATGCTGTGTCCCTTGTATATAGGGACACAGATCGGTCACCTCCCCCAGTCACCCCCCTCCCCCTACAGTTAGAACACTGACTAGGCTACACATTTAACCCCTTCCCTGCCCCCTAATGGTTAACCCCTTCCCTGGCAGTCACATTTATACAGTAATCAGTGCATATTTATACCACTAATCACTGTATAAATGTGAATGGTCCCAAAAATGTGTCAAAAGTGTCCAATGTGTCCGCCATAATGTCGCAGTCCCAATAAAAAAAAATCGCAGATCGCCGCCATTACTAGTAAAAAAAATAAAAAAAAATAATAATTCTGTCCCCTATTTTGTAGGCGCTATACCTTTTGCGCAAACCAGTCACTATACGCTTATTGCGATTTTTTTTTTACCAAAAATATGTAAAAGAATACGTATCGGCCTAAACTGAGAAAAAAAGTTTTTTTTTTTTAAATGGGATATTTATTATAGCAAAAAGTTAAAAATATTGGCCCAGATTCACGTACATCGGCGCATTATCGGTCCGGCGTAGCGCACCGCCATTACGTTAGACTTGCGCCATCTAGCCGCGTAATCCCCCGATTCACGTAGCTTTTGCGCAGGAAATTGCGCAAGCGTAAGGTTTTTTCCAGAGGCGTAAGGAGGAGTAATACAAATTGGGAGGGACGTGGGCGTGTTACATTGAAATGAGCCGTGACCCCATGCAAATGAAGGGCCGGCCGGCTCGCGCATGCGCGCTTGAACGAGACCATGTCAGCTCCGCTGTGCGCATGCTCACAACTCGGGAGCGGCGCAATTAGTGAAATTGGAAACTAGGGCAACGTTGTGAACTACGCAGACAGCATAAATAGACACACACAAACGCACTTGCATTGCAAAAGTACATCCCTTTGTGTCCCTTCCCATTTAACCAAGTGCTTTTGTTCCTGTTGTTCGTTGCAGTGTGTCTTGTAGTTGTCAGATTAGTGTTCTGTGTGATCAAGTGCTTGTTGGTATATTTGTGAAAGTGTTTTTGATAAGTGTTTGAGAGACTGATTGTTTGATTGATATATTTTTGTTCGTTTGTTTTCTTGCTTTATTTTTTTTTGTGACTGTTTCTTGCTGAGTGCTAGTGTGATTTTTGGGTGTTCGTTTTCTCTTTGTGTGTGTTCTTGCCTGATTGGTTGTGCTTGTATTTGTGACTGATTTTTGGTGACTGGTAGTGAGTTTGTTTGGAAGTATGACTGAGAGAAAAAGAAAGCTCAATTTTACTGTGGGGGAAAAAATAATTCTTGCCCGGGCCATTAGCGAGTATGGCCGTTTTCTCCACGGCCCGCAGAGTGCCACCACCACCCCGGCCAGGAGAAGGGAGATATTGGATAGGATCACGGAGCAGGTGAATTCATCGGGGGAGGGGGAGACTCGGACCCGGTCTGGGATCGACAAAAAAATAAATGATCTCCGGCGTCAGGTGAAAAAGAAACTGGCCGCAATGCATGCCCATGCCAGGGGCACAGGAGGGGGCCCACCATGCCGTATTAGGCTTACAGCGACGGAGCATGTGGTGGCCCTGACCTTTCACCGGAATGAAGTGGAGGGCCTGCCAGGCTTTGACACAAGTCCGGTCCCCGTGGTGCCAGGTAAGGTTTTTTTCTATCAGGTGTGTAGCATGTGTGGGGGAGGGGGTGAAAGGGAATATGTGGCAAGTGTGTGGATCCTCCAACCTGTGAATGGTTTGTGTCATCCACAGATGTGCAGGAGGGTGCAGGGCCATCTGGCCTGACCGCTCCAACACCAGGACAGCAGCCTAATGAGGCCCCCCCAACAAGGCCACAGTCCGCGGAGGAGGTTCGAGAGGAGGAGGACGATCATGAGGAGGAGGACGATCATGAGGAGGAGGGGAATCATGAGGAGGACGATCATGAGGAGGAGGAGTCAGGCACTGGACGAGTGGTTTGTGCGGACTCTTCCCCTCTGGCTAGCAGAAGCCTGCCCTCCCTAAGGGGGAGCCCCCCCCCTCCTCCCCCAACATGGCTCCCCTCACAAGGGCCTCCCCTTCTCCCCGCCCACAACCATCAGCTGGAGGCAGGATGTCATCCCAGAGCACCAGGGGGGCGCCCAATCTCCTGCCCGCCAGTCTGTGAAGGGACCAGGCCCTCCAGACCCGCCATCTGGGACAGCTCTGCCAGACTTTTGGGCGGGTGGAGGAGAGCCTGTCCTCCATGAAGGATACGCTGGGTAACCTGGACTCCCACTCCCGGGCTTTCACAACCTGCCTAAATGAACTGCAGACTACAGCAGCAGGCGTTGGGCAGGATGTGAGGGCCCTTACCCAGGCTATCCAGGCCAACACGGCAACAATTGGTGCTTCCCTGAACAGAATTGCTGTGGCCTTGGAGGGCAGGCCGCCAGGTGGGCAGATATCAGGGGCTGCTCCTCCTTCCCCGGGTTTGCCCCTCCCCCATGAGTCTCCCCTGAGGGGCCGGGGCCGTGGCCGGGGGCGCCCCAGGCGTGGCTCACGCAGAGGGCAATAATTTTTTTTTCCCCCTTTTTTTTTTTTGGGCTGACATTTTTGGCATTCTTTTTTTTTTTGCTGACATTTTTTGAATTTTTGTTTTTTTTGCTGACATTTTTTGCATTTTTGTTTTTTTTGCTGACATTTTTTGCATTTTTGTTTTTTTTGCTGACATTTATTTTAAATTTTGGGTTGTGCATGGTGTTTGAATGTGGGGGTGACATTCCTGCTGGAAAAGGGGTGTCATCCTCAATTTTGGTGGAGAAGGGTTCCCCAGGACCAGGGAGAAGTGATTCCCAGGTCCGTGTGAATGGTGTATAAATGTACAGTGACATAATTGGAGCCTTGACGTGGCGTTACTGCTCACCAGTCCTGCATGGTGGACTGGTGCCAATCCAATTTGATGAGGATGTGGGGTGTGTGTGCTAGGGACCATAGTGGTGTGCATGCATGCATTCTCATTGTGCCATGATTAATGTGTGTGTTTAACGTGCAAAGATGCCCAATGTGAGCTGTCTCCTGACTGCTCTTCCCTCAGAAGACGGGGTATCCTCAGTTAGGGGTTGATTGTCTGGTTGGGGGGTCAGGTCATCACGTAGCTCAACCTGCAGGCCCTTCCTCACTGCGAGATTGTGCAGCATGCAACATGCAACGATGATATGGCACACAAAGTTTGGGGAATACAACAGTGTACCCCCAGACTTATCCAGGCATCGGAAACGTGACTTCAGGAGGCCAAAGGTGCGCTCCACCACTGCTCGGGTTTTGATGTGTGCTTGATTGTATCTTTCCTCCCCTGGGGTTTGGGGGTTCCGGATAGGAGTCATGAGATGGGGTCCCAGTGCATATGCAGAGTCACCTGAAAGGGAAAAGACAGGAGAATGTTAGTCATGCATGTGCCACTTGTGAGGTGTGCATCACGGGAGGGGATAGTCATGCCTGACTCCCATGTCACTTACCAACCAGCCAGGTGTTCCCAAACACGTTCTGATAGAATTCCATTCGGATGTGGCATTGATTGTAGATGTAGCTGTCATGGGTGGACCCTGGGTGTTTGGCACGGACGTGCCAAATGAGGCCTTGGGCATCAACTATCACCTGTACGTTGATGGAGTGCCAATTCTTCCGATTGCGGTACATGTGCTCTGTCTCATGGGGGGCTGGAGTGCCACATGTGTGCAATCAATGGCCCCCACGGTGCGTGGGAATCTGGCAATTGTGTAGAAATCTGTCATTGCCTTCAGCCGCAGGTCCTCAGTGGTGGGTTTGATGATTTGGTTGGCCATGCGTCTGAGGATTGCTGGGACAACCTGGTGCACACATCTGCTCATGGAGGATTGTGACATCCCAGCCACCACTCCACTTGTACGCTGAAAAGAGCCACTGGCAAGGAAATGGAGTGTTGCCAGTACCTTGACCAGTGGCTGCACTGCATGTGAGCGGTGTGTTGGGCTGGTGATGTCCTCCTGCAGGGTTGTGGTTAATTCCAGGATGGCATGAGGGGGGAATCTGAAGATGCGATACACCTCAGAATCACTCATGCCAAAGAGGTCTATGCGTGTGCGGTATACCCTCTCCCGTGCCATCCTCCGTGCCCTCCTCCTTCTTTGGTCATCTAAATTCACTAGTGCAGCTATGAGCGACGATGCCCCTGGCATGTTGGCAGTCAAATTGTAGTGCAACACGTGTGTGTGGTCTGCTCCTCAGTAACGGTGTTGCTTTCTGTGAGATGTAGAAGTTTTTTCAAAATTTAGACCAGCTTTTAGGTGCTCTAACTTTAGACAGGACATTTTGCTGTTGCGCACATCGCGTAGCCTGCGCAGCAACTGCGTTTTTTTGTGGATCCCCGCAACTCCCTCATTAGCATATTTGACTAGCAAATCAATGGTGTGTCTAGCGCATTTTTGCGCGGACGGATGCGTCTGTCTAACGAAATTACGCCGGACAAAAAAAAGTAGATTTCTGGCGTAAATCGTTTTCTGAATCGCGCGCATCTAAACGCACGCGCACATTTAGACTTACGCACGCGCAACACCAGTTGCGCAGGCGTAATCGCTCTGTGAATCTGGGCCATTGTGTTTTTTTCAAAATTGACGCTCTTTTTTTGTTTATAGCACAAAAAATAAAAACCGCACAAGCGATCAAATACCACCAAAAGAAAGCTCTATTTGTGGGAAAAAAAGGACGTCAATTTTGTTTGGGAGCCACGTCGCACTACCACGCAATTGTCAGTTAAATCGACGCAGTGCCGGAAGCTGAAATTTTGCCTGGGCAGGAAGGGGGTAAAACCTTCTGGGGCTGAAGTGGTTAAGTAACACATCTAAAAAGTTTATTTTTTATTTATCTACACTCCCTGCTGACACCATCGACTGCAGAAGGGAGTTTCACATCATTACCAATCTAATGCCGCGTACACATGACAGTTTTTGCTGACGGGAAAAATGCCATTTTTAAAATTGGTCGTGAAAACCGGTCGTGTGTAGGCTCCAGAGCTTTTTTCTCGATGAGAAAAATGTCCGTAAAAAATTTAGAACCTGCTCTATTTTTTCTCGTAGTTTTTCACGTTGTCGTTTTTCACATCATGAAAAATGATCCTGTGTAGGCTTTAACGAGGGAGAAAAAAATGCGCATGCTCAGAAGCAAGTTATGAGACGGGGAAATTAGCATAAGCAGCCCAAAGGCGCCATTCGAATGGAACTTCCCCTTTATAGTGCCATTGTACGTGTTGTACGTCACCGCGTTTTACTCCATAATTTTTTTCACGATTGTGTGTATGCAAGGCAGACTTTTTTTTTTTATTCTTTATTTTATTTTATGTTTGTTTATTTCCACAATGAAATGAGTACAGCATTATATACAGGTACATCCAAATAGTGCATCCTCAATTTTACTAACATTCTCTACTTAAAGGGGTAGTTCCCCCAAAAACCTTTTTTTTAACATTTATTCAGGCTCGTTATGTCAAGGGGAATCAAGTTTTTTTTTTTTAGAAATGAAGCTGTACTTACCGTTTTACAGATGCATCGTCTCCGACGCTTCCGGGTATGGGCTCCGACTATAGGCGTGCCTATTTGATTGACAGGCTTCCGAGGTCGCATACATCGCGTCACGATTTTCCGAAAGTAGCCGAACGACGGTGCGCAGGCGCAGTATAGAGCCGCACCGTCGCTCGGCTTCTTTCGGCTACTCGTGACGCGATGTATGCGACCGTCGGAAGCCTGTCAATCAAATAGGCACGCCCAGACCAGACGATCATACCCGGAAGCGACGGAGACGATGCATCTGTAAAAAGGTAAGTATTGCTTCGTTTCTAATAAAAAACCACCCGATTCCCCTTGACATAACGAGCCTCAATCAATGGTAAAAAAAGGTTTTTGGGGGAATTACCCCTTTAACATACACATTTATTATCTACATCCAAGGAACCCCATATCATATGTTTTTCTTGCCGTTTGCATTTCCTGTGTATCCTAATAAAGCCATACTATTTCTACCCTTACCTTTACCTTACCAAGAAAAGAAAAGAAAGAAAAAGAAAAGGAAAGAGAGAGGGGAAAAAAAAGCCCATCACCCATACTCCCTACCAAAAATTGTTGTTATTACTTACTAGGGGTTTTGTTTCCTGTACCTAATATATAGAGTCCACATCCCCCAATATTTCTCCTCCTGTTCCCTCAGCCCCATAGTAAGATTTTCCATCTGCTGAATCTGTTTCTCTACCTAACCATTGTAGCCTTGTTGGGGATGCCGTGCTCTTCCAAAGGACTGGGATACAGGCCTTTGCTGCCATAAGCAGATGCCTTAACAGGGAGTTTTTGTATTTTTCAGTAGATAATGGAATGTCATGCAGTAAAAATGCTGCCGGGTTTTCTCCAAGAGTCACTGCGGTAATTTCTTTAACTATTTCAGAAACCATCTTCCAAAATTCTTTCAATTTTGGGCATCCCCAGAATATGTGTATCATGGTGCCCTCTGCCCCCTGGCAACGCCAGCAAAGATTCGACACTTGTGGGAATATCCTCTTTAATAATACTGGAGTTCTATACCACCTAGTCAAAATGTTGTATCCCCCTTCCTGATACTTAGTGGCCATTGACGCCTTGTGTGTAAACATGAAGATCTTTGTTTTCTGTGCCTCAGAGAATGTGATCCCCAGATCCCTTTCCCACACTTGTAAGAAGGCTAATTCTTGTGGGGCTTCTGACTCAGTTAGCAAAGTGTACGAATCAGTGGTTCTCCCTTTAGACATATCTCCTCAAATTTCGATAGTGTACGTATTGCTTCCCTTTGCAATTTCATTGATCGAATAAAAGCTTCCAGCTGAATTTGTCTCAATGGGTCTAGATCTCTCCCAAACGCATGTTCAATCTCCCCATAAGTTGTCACATGATTGTCTAATGAAAAATGTATTAGCCTACTAATTCCCTGTCACCTTAGGTTATTAAAATACTGATCTGTTAGGCCAGGTTCGAACCTCGGAGTGCCCAGGAATCATTGGGCTAGGATATGTCGACATCTTAGTTTTCCTAAATATCCTTTTAATCGTTCGGAGCGTGGCGCCTATTGTGGGGTGTTTCTTCACACCCTGTGGTATGTCTACATCAGAAAGCCAAGCCATTCCTTCCAGAGGAATGTCGGTCATTACTTGTTCTATATGTATCCAAGGCTTATCCTTCTGATGTGCACACCAGTCCACTACCTGTTCTAAATGTGAAGCATCGTAATAACCTATCGCATCTGGGAATCCTACTCCTCCTCTCTTTTTCGGTAGAGTCAATATGTCCCTGCGTACTTAAAGGAGTTGTAAAGGAAACATTTTGTTTTGCTGAAATTACTGTTTACAGGGTATAGAGACATAATAGTTAACTGATTCCTTTTAAAAATTATTAAAAATAGACAAAAATCAATCATATAATGTACCTGCAGTTCTAGTTTAGTTTTTGTATGCTATTTCCTGGTTCTCTGATGTACAGAGCACCAGAGCCAATACAGAGCCAGCGATGGTTTGTAAAACGAAAGTGATTGGTTCTGAGGGGTTTTAGACACACAGTAATTACACCTCCTTGATTAGTGACCACAGAGAGAAAGCTCCCAGTACTGTGGTGATCAGGAAACAGACAACCAGGAAGTGTGGAGATCAGAGAAGGATTACAGCAACTTGAGAGCAGAAACTAACAATGAGGACACAAAAACAACACTGCATTAAGGTAAAGGAAGCTATTAAGATAAAAAAATGTTTTCCTTTACAAACCCTTTAAATCTAGATCTCAGATCTCTCAGAAACCCTAAGGGAAGTTTTATAGGTAAGGTCTGAAACAAGTAAAGCAATCTTGGCGTTCATTTTGATAATGTTAATTCTACCGAACCACGTAAAGATCTCCTTATCCCACAGTTGAAAATCGAATTTGATCTGTCTTACCAATGGTGCAATGGTTACCAATTCAGTTAAAAAAACTCTATTTAATTTATTTGGTATCTTAGTCTTATCTTAAATGTGCCGCTAGTTGATGCTGCATGGGGATATTCACCCCCACGCCCATCGCCTCTGAATTGCTGTAATTCACCTTAAAGTTGGACAGTTCCCCATACACTCGTAATTCCGATAGAAGGGATGGCAGAGATATGACTCGAGAATAACAAATCATCCACATACGCGGCAACTTTATATTCATCTCCCTTTATTAAGATGCCTCTAATATCTGGGTTGGCCCGTATAGATCTCAAAAACGGTTCGAGAGTAAGGATGAAAATAATCGGGGAAAGTGGGCATCCTTACCGTGTTCCGTTGCATATAAAGAAGGGTTCAGACATTATATTGTTTATCTTCACCCTTGCCATAGGACAAGAGTATAAACTTGTGATCCAGTTCTGCATCCCCCTTCCCAATCCTATGTGTTGTAACGTGGCTCTCAGGAATCCCCAGTCTACCCTGTCAAAAGCTTTCTCTGCATCAGCCGATATAAGCACTAATGGGTTTTGATGAAATTGGGATAAGTATATGGCGCTTAGGACCCTTTGCATATTTTCTCTACCCTCTCTACCAGGGGTAAACCCTACTTGATCTGGATGTATCAAGGAGGGGATATAAATCAGTAATCTATTAGCAAGTATTTTTGTAAGAATCTTCAGATCCACGTTTAACAATAAAATTGGACGGTAACTAGCACATTGAGCAGGATCTTTTCCTTCCTTAGGGATTATTGCTATATGGGCCATTAGAGTTTCCATGGTATCATGGATATGCAATAAAGTCTGGCAGCTTACCTGTCTCCATGTGTTCTTTAGAGGCCTGAGGCCTCGTACACACGACCGAGAAACTTGTCGGGCGAAACACATTGTTTTCCTCGTCAAGTTCCTTGTTCAGCTGTCGAAGAACTCGACGCACAATTTTTCTCCATTCCCGTTGAGGAAAAAGAGAACATGCTCTCTTTTTGGCTCGACGAGTTTCTCGAAAGTTTCCTCGTCGAAAAATGTACACACGACTGGATTCCTCGGCAAAACACGTCTCCCAACAAGTTTCTTAATGGATTCTGCCGAGGAAACCGGTCGTGTGTACGAGGCCTGACTCTCTTCCTGGCTGTCTTTTATCACCTTCCTCCCTGTATGGCTCCACCCCAAACCATCACAGGAAGCATATATTAACTGTTGCACTGCAGGTCTGCAGTGCTGTTCAACCTTTGTTTGTAGCTTTAGTTCTTGTCTGCAGTGTGCTTTGTTTACCTTCCTGTGTACCGAATTTGGCTCGTCCCTGACTTCTCCTGTTTGCCTGTGACCCTGACCTTTTGCCTGTCCCTCAGTTACCCTTGTCTGCCTGTTGCCCTGACCTCGGCTTACCCATCACTATCGCTTGTCCTGGTTGCTGCTTCCCCTCTCTCCCTGCGGAGCATGACTTAGGGGACCCCAGGGGTCGCGACCTGGATCCAGCTGCGGCGAAGGCTATCCTCACTACCAGAGGCTCTGGTGAACACAAAGCTGGGTCTTAGACTCCGCGCCCTGGGGAATCTTGGGATCACGCTTCCTCTCTGATTGCAGCAGGCGGCTATAGGGATTACTACCCTGCGGTGCATTCCTGACCCTAATGGGCATCATTTGTCCTTCTCGTATTGAATTAAAGGCCGCCAAAAATTTTGGTGCTAATTTTTCAGAGAAGGTCTTGAAATAGAGTAACGTATATCCATGAGGTCCGGGGGACTTACCCGGTTTCAATGATTTAAGGGCCTCTAAGAATTCCTCTGTTGTAATTGGGCCATCTATGCTCCCTGCGCTTTCTTCAGACATCCTGGCCATTCTTGAGGCCAATATATATTCCTCTGCCCTCTCTCCTCTACCAGGAGTCCCTAACGTTGATGAATGACTTTCTTACTGATATAGGCTAATGTAGTAATCTCGGAATGCCTTGGCAATTAGCTGTGAGGAGCTTACTAGAGTGTCTCCTTGCATTTTAATTCTTTCAATATGGTTCCGTGCTCTCGTCTCTCTGAGCCAAATTGCCAGCATCCTGCTAGGCTTATTTCCATATTCGTAGTAAGCCCGCCTACATTGACTTAATTTAGCTTTTGCTTAGTAAATTTGGAGGGTGGATGCAATCCAATAACGTCATTGCACCTGGAAGGGTGGTTTCAGCAGGGACTATGCCGTGCTGCCCGACAGATACTGGGGGCCGGCCAATGGTTGTGTCTGAGCCACCTGGAAGGGTGCTTCTGGTGGGGATGGGTGGCTGTGCCTGGTCTGGTCTTTTTGCCGGGTTCTAGTCTGGCCTTCTGGCTGGCTGGTGCAAGTGCTATCTCTGTCAGAGATCTGGTGGAAGGTGCTGGAACTGCCCTGTGGTATGACGGGGTAGGGCCATGCAAATCCCGCCGGGTTGACAGGGAGTCTGGAAGGGTTGGTCTTGGCGGAGGCTGCTAGAGGGGGGCAGCTCTTCCCAAGAAAACCTTGAAGGCCTCTCTATCTGGCAGGGGTGGAGGGCTGCACTGGCTGGTCAAGGGGTTGGATTTGGAACGGAAAAACCTACGGTGCATGTGCCCCTGGAGTGGCAGTCCAGGGGTGTCTGAGAATCACTGTGAGTGAGGGTCACTTTGATTTAAAGACACCACGGTCACTGCACCAGCTACATGCTTTTTTAGCACCTGCCTCCTGGGCCGGGCCTTTTGGCCAGGACCGGAGGAATTTTTTTATTCCTGGCCGGAGGGCCTGGTCATTGTTGAACACAATGACCACTTCTTTCACTCTCCTCTCCACTATCCCTTTCCCCCACTTTATTTAATTTATTGCCTATGTTTGTCACGTTTTTGTCTTTTTTTGTTTGTGCACGTTTTGTTCACTGTGTGATTAGTAGGGTGCCGGTCCTCGGGCCAGCCCTGAACGTCTTGGGAGTGGGTGGACATGGCCTTCTGGCTTAGTTCGCCTGCTCTCATGGGGTCTCCCTTCGGGGGAGTCCCACCTAGTACTTGGAGGGTTCTGTTTCGGCAGTCCCTCCAAGGAAATTGGGTCCGTGTCGCCTTCGGTTGCTCGGACCACAGTACCTCAGTCCCCGTCTGGAGCCTAACGCCCCGGGGGATCAGGGTTTGGGTCCCTTCTGCACAGGAGGACCACTTGACGTTGCACCCGTCTGCAGGTTTTTGTGAACACTCTTTATGTGTGTGCACATTTTTTCTGCACCGGGTGGAGTTTTTTGAGTGTGTTTCACACGCCATAGGCTTTTCAAAAAAAAAAATTAATAGTAAATTTAGTTTGTCTTGTAGACACAACAGCTTCTCCTCAATCCCCTGCGACTTCTTATGCGCAGTCTCAAGAGTGCGAATCTCTCCCAGCAGGCAATCTAGCTTAGCGTTCAGAGAGAGTTTTCTATGTACTCCTAAAGATATAAGAATTCCTCTCATATAGCATTTGTGTGCCTCCCATCTGCATAATGGAATTGTTTCATCTGAATTATTAATTATAAAAAAGGATTCTAATTCCTGAGCTATCCGATTCACATATTCTGGGTCTTTCTAGAGTGTCTGTCTCTTTGTCTTCCAATTCCACTCCCAAGGACCTGTCTCCCCCCATTCTATGATACAATTAATTGGTGCATGATCTGACAAAGAAGATTGTTTAAGAGGACTAAGTGGACACCTGAAAGTTTAATCACTTGAAATTGAATCACTTATAGACTTGGCTTGTTACAATTTATTTTTGACCACTGGATGAACGTTTTGAACATTAAATCACAATTACTCAGTTCACCTTATGTATATATTTATATACAGTGCCTTGCGAAAGCATTCGGCCCCCTTGAACTTTGCAACCTTTTGCCACATTTCAGGCTTTTAACATAAAGATATAAAACTGTAATTTTTTTGTGAAGAATCAACAAGTAGGACACAATCATGAAGTGGAACGAAATTTATTGGATATTTCAGACTTTTTTTAACAAATAAAAAACTGAAAAATTGGGTGTGCAAAATTATTCAGCCCCTTTACTTTCAGTGCAGAAAACTCTCTCCAGAAGTTCAGTGAGGATCTCTAAATGATCCAATGTTGACCTAAATGACTAATGATGATAAATAGAATCCACCTGTGTGTAATCAAGTCTCCGTATAAATGCACCTGCACTGTGATAGTCTCAGAGGTCTGTTTAAAGCGCAGAGAGCATCATGAAGAACAAGGAACACACCAGGCAGGTCCGAGATACTGTTGTGGAGAAGTTTAAAGCTGGATTTGGATACAAAAAGATTTCCCAAGCTTTAAACATCCCAAGGAGCACTGTGCAAGCGATAATATTGAAATGGAAGGAGCATCAGACCACTGAAAATCTACGAAGACCTGGCCGTCCCTCTAAACTTTCAGCTCATATAAGGAGAAGACTGATCAGAGATGCAGCCAAGAGGCCCATGATCACTCTGGATGAACTGCAGAGATCTACAGCTGAGGTGGGAGACTCTGTCCATAGGACAACAATCAGTCGTATACTGCACAAATCTGGTATTTTATTGAAGAATGGCAAGAAGAAAGCAATTTCTTAAAGATATCCATAAAAAGTGTCATTTAAAGTTTGCCACAAGCCACCTTCCACAAACATGTGGAAGAAGGTGCTCTGGTCAGATGAAACCAAAATCAAACTTTTTGGCAACAATGCAAAACTTTGTTTGGTGTAAAAGCAACACAGCTCATCACCCTGAACACACCATCCCCACTGTCAAACATGGTGGTGGCAGCATCATGGTTTGGGCCTGCTTTTCTTCAGCAGGGACAGGGAAGATGGTTAAAATTCACGGGAAGATGGATGGAGCCAAATACAGGACCATTCTGGAAGAAAACCTGATGGAGTCTGCAAAAGACCTGAGACTGGGACAGAGATTTGTCTTCCAACAAGACAATGATCCAAAACATAAAGCAAAATCTACAATGGAATGGTTCACAAATAAACATATCCAGGTGTTAGAATGGCCAAGTCAAAGTCCAGACCTGAATCCAATCGAGAATCTGTGGAAAGAACTGAAAACTGCTGTTCACAAACGCTCTCCATCCAAGCTCACTGAGCTCGAGCTGTTTTGCAAGGAGGAATGGGCAAAAATTTCAGTCTCTCGATGTGCAAAACTGATAGAGACATACCCCAAGCGACTTACAGCTGTAATCGCAGCAAAAGGTGGCGCTACAAAGTATTAACTTAAGGGGGCTGAATAATTTTGCACGCCCAATTTTTCAGTTTTTTATTTGTTAAAAAAGTTTAAAATATCCAATAAATTTCGTTCCACTTCATGATTGTGTCCCACTTGTTGTTTGTCCTTCACAAAAAAATTACAGTTTTATATCTTTATGTTTGAAGCCTGAAATGTCGCAAAAGGTCGCAAAGTTCAAGGGAGCCGAATACTTTCGCAAGGCACTGTATATATATATATGCACATTTTTTTAGTATATGTATGATATACACTTTCACAGGGGTATATTTATTTATTTTTGTTCAGTCACTGAACTTAGCGCTGCTATTTTGTTCACTCAGAATTATTTTACATGATCTGACAATGTAAATGACCATATGGAGGCCTCCCGTAGGCACAACAATGCATTCTGAGCTAGAAAAATATAGTCGATTCTCGTGTATGTCTTGTGTTTTGCTGAGAAGAAACTGTAATCTCTGTCGTGTACATGTAGGGTCCTCCAACTGTCCATCAGCTGCAGGTCCTGCAGAAGTTTCTTTGCTTTACGTAATTTTACACTGGATAAATAGGAATCGCCCTTTGAGATGTCTAAAGTGGGGTCAGATGCCATACTCAGATCACCTCTTAACATCAGTACCCCTTCTTTGTTTTGGTCCCCTCGGGCAGGTTTGAGGAGAATCCTGTCGAGAAAAATGTTGTTCTATTATATTATATATTATTCAACCATCGCATGGTTATATGTGTAATTACACCCCAAAATACATTCTGCTGCTGCTTCTCCTGAGTATGGGGATACCACATGTGTTAAACTTTTTGGCAGTCTAACAGCGTACGGGACCCCGAAAACCAATCACAGCCTTCAGGCTTTTTAAGGGGGTACATTTTTGATTTCACTCCTCACTACCTATCACAGCTTCAGAGGCCATGAAATGCCCAGATAGCATAAAAAAAAACGAATGACCTTATTTTGGAAAGTAGACACCCCAAGCTGTTTGCTGAGAGGCATGTTGAGTATTTTTCAGATTTTTACAGATTTCACGTTTGTCACAAAGTTTTGAAAAAAGAAAAAAGAATAAAAAAATAGAATTTTCTTTCTTCATTTTTAAAAACAAATGAGAGCTGTAAAAATACTTAACAATTTTCCTGCCGGGAAATCCGAGAGTGTGTATACTTACCTGTTGCCGTGGAAACTCGTGCATGCTCGAAATGACTTTAACGCATGCACGGTAGCTTCCTAGGCATAGGTACGGTACAGCAAGATGGCGGCGACAGCACGTTCTTGCCTTCCAAAATAACCGCAGTTCTTTTGAAAGGAGTGTCTGTACAGTCAGGCGGCAAGAGTATCTTGCCAAAAATCTCATCAGGAACAAAGTTTTTTTCCTGATGAGGAGATACTGGCCCATGTGTACAGGGCCTAATACATTAAAAATGACTTCACTTACCTTTTGTACAAATTGCTTAATGATAATAGTCGATTTGATGTAGTATCCATAGACTCTGAGGTGATCAGATTCCTGTGCATCAGTGAGCGCAATCTCAATCTGATTTCCAAGAGCGTGAAGTATTAACATATTTAAATACAGTGTTTGATATTTGTCCAGTCCTTCGTCAGAAACCATTAAGAAGTATGGAGCCTGGTTTTTGAGAAATGTTTTCCATTCTTCACACAGAAAGCTTGGAAATGTGTGAACAGCAATATTTGTATTTTTCTGAAGGTGTAGTTTGAGTTGTGTGCGCCAGCTTTTCAAAAGGGGGTATGAGTGTTCAAAATCCTAGGGATAAAATACAGCAGTATAAGCTTTAGTGCAATTACAGCCGCCATTAAAATGTGTACAGAATATTGGCCTATTCAGTCCCACTAGGAGTGGTCATGCATATGATAGCCTAACAAAGGGGTTTATGTTTGTATTAGATACCATAATCCAGCATGAATTTTATTTTACACCCTTACTACTGCTGAGCACAGGTGTATATGATGGATTGTCCAGAGCCTCTTAACCACTGGCTTACTGGGCACTTAAACCCCCCTCCTGCCCAGACCAATTTTCAATGACCAATGATGGGTGTCAGTAATGGGCACTGATGGGTGTCAGTAATGGGCACTGATGGGCAGCACTGAGGAGGCATTGATAGGTGGCACTTGTGGGCATTGATAGGTGGCACTTGTGGGTATTGATAGGTGGCACTGGTGGGCAATTGCAGGTGGCACTAGCAGGGGGTACTGGCAGCACACGAGGCAGATGTGCCTCCTTCCTCTTGGGACCGATGTCCCTTTCACATTAGCCGGTGATCGGCTTTTTTTTCTCCTCACGCTGTCAGAGTGAGGAGAAAAAAAAAGATTATCGACTTTTGTTTACATCACGTGATCAGCTGTCATTGGCTGACAGCTGAGCACGTGGTAAGGGGCCGGCCCCTTACTCGGATCTGTGATCACCCAAGTCTCAGTGACTCGGGGAACGACAGCGCGCGCCGAGCGCGTGAAGGGGAGGACGTCTATTGATGTCCTCTTGGTATTTGGGGTCTGTGCTGTAGCCGTCATTCGGCTATGGCGCGGGTGCCAAGTGCTTAAAGCGGAGCTCCACCCAATAGGAAAAGTTGGGTGACAACATCGATGGATCGTGGAACAGGTGAGTGTGTGTTTATTAAAAGTCAGCAGCTAAAGTTTTTGTAGCTGCTGACTTTTAATAAACACAAAAATGACTGGAGCTCCTCTTTAACCACTAGCTGACGGCCGTACGGATTCATAACTTTGTACGGCCGCAGCGCGGCTCTACTTCCCTAACAGGCCATGTTTTTACGGCCGCCCCTTTCCTCGTTCCCCGCGTGCGCTCCCGACCTCGCAGCGGTGAACTGCTGTGCTGGCCGTGTCCCCTGAATACAGCCAAACACAGATCGCGGTAAATAGCCAATCACAGCAGCTATTTACAGCGCGATCTGTGCGGCCAATGAGAGATGATCTCATATGTAAACATATGAGATCATCTCTCATTGCCGACTCTCCCTCCTCATACAGACAGCGCGTGTGAGGAGCTTGGAAATGTGTGAACAGCAATATTTGTATTTTTCTGAAGGTGTAGTTTGAGTTGTGTGCGCCAGCTTTTCAAAAGGGGGTATGAGTGTTCAAAATCCTAGGGATAAAATACAGCAGTATAAGCTTTAGTGCAATTACAGCCGCCATTAAAATGTGTACAGAATATTGGCCTATTCAGTCCCACTAGGAGTGGTCATGCATATGATAGCCTAACAAAGGGGTTTATGTTTGTATTAGATACCATAATCCAGCATGAATTTTATTTTACACCCTTACTACTGCTGAGCACAGGTGTATATGATGGATTGTCCAGAGCCTCTTAACCACTGGCTTACTGGGCACTTAAACCCCCCTCCTGCCCAGACCAATTTTCAATGACCAATGATGGGTGTCAGTAATGGGCACTGATGGGTGTCAGTAATGGGCACTGATGGGCAGCACTGAGGAGGCATTGATAGGTGGCACTTGTGGGCATTGATAGGTGGCACTTGTGGGTATTGATAGGTGGCACTGGTGGGCAATTGCAGGTGGCACTAGCAGGGGGTACTGGCAGCACACGAGGCAGATGTGCCTCCTTCCTCTTGGGACCGATGTCCCTTTCACATTAGCCGGTGATCGGCTTTTTTTTCTCCTCACGCTGTCAGAGTGAGGAGAAAAAAAAAGATTATCGACTTTTGTTTACATCACGTGATCAGCTGTCATTGGCTGACAGCTGAGCACGTGGTAAGGGGCCGGCCCCTTACTCGGATCTGTGATCACCCAAGTCTCAGTGACTCGGGGAACAACAGCGCGCGCCGAGCGCGTGAAGGGGAGGACGTCTATTGATGTCCTCTTGGTATTTGGGGTCTGTGCTGTAGCCGTCATTCGGCTATGGCGCGGGTGCCAAGATTCCTTAAAGCGGAGCTCCACCCAATAGGAAAAGTTGGGTGACAACATCGATGGATCGTGGAACAGGTGAGTGTGTGTTTATTAAAAGTCAGCAGCTACAGTTTTTGTAGCTGCTGACTTTTAATAAACACAAAAATGACTGGAGCTCCTCTTTAACCACTAGCTGACGGCCGTACGGATTCATAACTTTGTACGGCCGCAGCGCGGCTCTACTTCCCTAACAGGCCGTGTTTTTACGGCCGCCCCTTTCCTCGTTCCCCGCGTGCGCTCCCGACCTCGCAGCGGTGAACTGCTGTGCTGGCCGTGTCCCCTGAACACAGCCAAACACAGATCGCGGTAAATAGCCAATCACAGCAGCTATTTACAGCGCGATCTGTGCGGCCAATGAGAGATGATCTCATATGTAAACATATGAGATCATCTCTCATTGCCGACTCTCCCTCCTCATACAGACAGCGCGTGTGAGGAGGGAGAGAAATTTGTGTAACCAGCGATTTGGGGGGGGGGATGACAAATCAGTGCCCCCCAGTACCACAGTGCCCCCCAGTACCACAGTGCCCCCCAGTACCACAGTGTGCCCACCAGTACCACAGTGTGCCCACCGTGCCCACATGTGCCCACCAGTACCACCTATGCCCACTGTGCCCCCACCAGTACCACCGTGCCCACCTGTGCCCACCAGTACCACCGTGCCCACCAGTACCACCGTGCCCATCAGTACCACTGTGCCCACCTGTGCCACCAGTACCACCTGTGCCCAGTGCCCATCTGCCACCTCAGTGCACATCTGCAATCAGTGCCCACCTGTGCCACCTCATCAGTGCCCACCTGTGCCACCTCATCAGTGCCCACCTGTGCCGCAGTCAATCAGTGCACATCAGTACCAATCTCATCAGTACCCATCTCAGTGTCATCTGTGCCGCCTCATTAGTGCCCACCTGTGCCGCCTCATTAGTGCCCACCTGTGTCGCCTCATTAGTGCCCACCTGTGCCTCCTCATTAGTGCCCACCTGTGCCACCTCATTAGTGCTCACCTGTGCCACCTCATTAGTGCTCACCTGTGCCGCCTCATTAGTGCCCACCTGTGCCGCCTCATTAGTGCCCACCAGTACACAGGCCTCATCGGTGCACATCAGTACCCATCTCATCAGTACCCGCCTCAGTGCCATCTGTGCTGCCTCAGTGCCATCTGTGCTGCCTCAGTGCCATCTGTGCTGCCTCAGTGCCATCTGTGCTGCCTCATCAGTGCCATCTGTGGGCATTTGTACTTTCCTGGCTTGTTAGGGTCTCAAGAAATGAGATAGGCCTTCAGTACAGTAGGTGACTGCGAAATTGTGTCAATCTCGCTCCCTTTTTGGCAAGATTGACCACCTGCGAGCCCCATCACGGGAGCCAGCGCTGAGCTGGCTTGCCGTGATGGAGACAAAGCCGTCATAGAAGCGACGGGGATCCGACTTGGATTCCCGCAAATTCTACACGTGGGCGGCGTTTAGTATGAATCCTGAAGGGGAACTCCCCGTCGGATTTTAAATAAAAATCTGGCATGGGTTCCCCCCTCAGGAGCATACCGGGCCCTTAGGTCTGGTATGGGTTGTAAGGAGACCCCCCCTACACCGAAAAAACGGCGTGGGGGTCCCCCCCACAATCCATACCAGACCCGTATCCAAAGCACGCCAGCCGGCCGGTCAGAAAGGGAGTGGGGGCGAGCGAGCGCCCCCCCCCCTCCTGAGCCGTACCAGGCAGCATGCCCTCAACATGGGGGGGTCAGGTGCTCTGGGGCAGGGGGGTGCACTGCGGCCCCCCACCCCAGAGCACCCTGTCCTCATGTTGATGACTACCGGAGCATGATGGGACTGCGACGTCACAAGATAGACCTATATAATTTGCTGGGAGCCGTGCGCCCGGCATAACAGCGGGAGGAAGCGTCGAGTCAACATCTGGAGAAGAGAAGAGAAGAAGAAGACGTGACAGAAGCGGCGGCCAGTCCTGAAGAAAAAGAAGGCACCGGAGAGCGCCGAATCAAGAGCAGAGAGCGGGAGAAGACCCCGGAGAACGGAGAAGACCCCCGGAGAGCGGGAGAAGCCCCCGGAGAGCGGAGAAGACCCACCCCCCTGCCAAAGATGTCGAAAGAAGCCCGCCGTGGGGGGGGGGCGCTTATATAATACCCTGTGTGGTTTATTTGTGTTTACACTTTTCTTGCAGGTGAATGGGTGAAACTCATTCACTTAGGGTGGGGGGCTGGTATCTGGGGACCCCCTTATTAAAAGGGGCTCCCAGATTCCGATAAGCCTCCCGCATACCCCGACAACAAACGGCCAGGGTTGTCGGGAAGGGGCGCTGTCCTCATCAACATGGGGACAGGGTGCTCTAGGGTGAGGGGGGCCGCAGTGCGCCCCCCTGCCCCAGAGCACCTGACCCCCCCATGTTAAGGGCATGCTGCCCGGTACGGCTCAGGAGGGGGGCGCTCGCTCGCCCCCACTCCCTTCCTGACCGGCCGGCCGGCGTGCTTTGGATACAGGTCTGGTATGGATTGTGGGGGGGGGACCCACGCTGTTTTTTCGGCATAGGGGGGTCTCCTTACAACCCATACCAGACCTAAGGGCCCGGTATGCTCCTGAGGGGGGAACCCATGCCGGATTTTTATTTAAAATCCGGCCGGGAGTTCCCCCTCAGGATTCATAACAAACGCCGCCCACGTGTAGAATTGGCGGGAATCCATGTCGGATCCCCGTCGCTTCTATGACGTGCTCGCTGGAATGTGCTTTTACTATTCGAGCGAGTGCGAGATGTCGGCACCCTGGCGGCAGGTACTGTACATCAGGTGTGATCAGATGTGATATCTTTTTATGATGCACTATAGCTTGTAGACTCTAGAACTTTCACACAGACCAAATAATTTCCAAAAACTTTGGGTTATTTTTATCAAAGACATGTAGCAGTATAAATTGTGGGCAAAATTTATGAAGAAAATTTTTTCAATTGCAAAATGTTATCACAGAAACTAAGAAAAAAAAATTTCCCCCAAAATTTCGGTCTTTTTTCATTAATAGCGCAAAAAATAAAAACCGCAGAGGTGATCAAATACCACCAAAAGAAAGCTCTATTTGTGGGGAAAAAAAAGGACAAAAAAATCATTTGGGTACAGTGTTGCATGACTGAGTAATTGTCATTCAAAGTGTGAGCGTGCTGAAAGCTGAAAATTGGTCTGGTCAGGAGGGGTGCTTAAGTGCCATGTATGGAATTGGTTAATGTCCTAAGAATGGAGAGCAGCGAGTACATTCTTTTATACTTGGTCTAGCCATGATATAGTAAAAAACAGGGTTGTTCTTTATATGAGAGGAGATGCAAGGTGTTTTTTTTTGTACTTCTCATGTGATTAGTTTCAGTGAGAGTGGGACAATTGTCCATGTAGCGCCGCTGCTGAAGCACTTTTCAGGCACTTTGGCAGTGGTGCCCATTCATTTCAATAGGCAGGGGCGGAAGAGGAGCGGCGTATACACCGCTTCTCCACCACTCTAAAGATGCTGCTTGCAGGACTTATTCTAACGTCCTGCAAGCGCACCGCTCCAGTGTGAAAGCACTTGGGATCTCACACTATGGCTGCAGGGAAGGCGTTTTTCAGGTGCTTTACAGGCGCTATTTTTAGCCCTTTAGTGCCTGAAAAACGCCTTTAGTGTGAAAGGGGTCTAAGGCCTCGTACACACGAGCAAACCAAAATCCCCGCCAGCAGACAGCGCGCTGACGTGTTGGTGACGTGGCGGTGACGTTGACGCCGCCACGTCACCGCACCAGGAAGTAAAACACTTCCGCGCATGCGTCGAAATCATTCGGCGCGTGTGCGATTAGACATGTCTGCTGGTTAGCATACTAACCAGCAGACATGTCGAGCGGACGGGTTCCCAGCCGACAGATTTCAAAGCATGCTTTGAAATCTGTCGGGTGGCCAAATCCGTCTGTTTGCCCGTACACACGATCGAATCTGTCTGCTGAAACGGTCTAGCAGACCGTTTCCAGCAGACAGATTTGATCGTGTGTACGAGGCCTAAGAGTTTTTGGCACCTGAAATGTTTATTTTCTTTTGGAATGTATAAAATGTGTATATTGTTTATCAACTGACATGGTAGCACTATGACCTTTGCTTTTCGCACAAATGCCCCATTAAACACTTAAGGACCGCCTACTGCACATTTACGTCGGCAGAATGGCACGGCTGGGCACATCAACGTATATATACGTTGATTTTAGTACCCAGCCGTGGGTCACAGGCGCCAGGACCGGGACCGCGGGATTCGCGGACCCGATCGCCGCTGCAGTGCGGCGATCTGTCCCTGGAGCGGAAGAACGGGGAGAGCCGTGTGTAAACACGGCTTCCCCGTGCTTCTCTGTGGCCGTAGCATCGATTGCGTCATCCCTGTAATAGGGGGATGCGATCGATGACGTCACACCTACAGCCACACCCCCCTACAGTTGTAAACACACACATAGGTCACACATCCCCTACAGCGCCACCTGTGGTTAACTCCCAAACTGCAACTGTCATTTCCACAGTAAACAATGCAATTTAAATGCATTTTTTGCTGTGAAAATGACAATTGTCCCAAAAATGTGTCAAAATTGTCCGAAGTGTCCGCCATATTGTCGCAGTCACGATAAAAATCGCTGATCGCCGCTATTAGTAGTAAAAAAAAAAAATTTATAAAAATGCAATAAAACTATTCCCTATTTTATAAACGCTATAAATTTTGCGAAAACCAACCGATAAACGCTTATTGCGATTTTTTTTACCAAAAATACGTAGAAGAATACGTATCGGCCTAAACTGAGGAAAAAAAATGTTTTTTTATATATTTTTGGGGGATATTTATTATAGCAAAAAGTAAAAAATATTGCATTTTTTTTAAATTGTCGCTCTATTTTTGTTTATAGCGCAAAAAATAAAAACCTCAGAGGTGATCAAATACCACCAAAAGAAAGCTCTATTTGTGTTGGAAAAAAACGCCAATTTTGTTTGGGAGCCACGTCGCACGACCACGCAATTGTCAGTTAAAACGACACAGTGCCGAATCGCAAAAAGGGGCAAGGTCCTTTACCTGCATTTTGGTCCGGGTCTTAAGTGGTTAAAAAAATCAACATTTATCAAGTATTGCTGAGCCACCTTATCTCAGCTTCCGATTTTAATACCTAATACTAGAAGATAATAATTAACCACATGGGGTACTTCACATGTATACCTAGCTGAGAAACTGTCCCGAAGATTAAATATTTTTTCACATAAATACAAATCCAATGTTCAAGCACTAAGCAGCAGTTGGTCATTATAGAACTGGTAATTCAGCAACATGGATAAACTGAATTCACATACATTATTAAAGCGGAGTTCCACCCTTAAAATCACTTTGTTTCATTACATCCAGCATACTGGCGTCAGCGCCAGTATGCTGTTTTTTTTTTTTTTTTAATGCACGTACTTACTTTATATAAAATCATTGAATTTCAGGCGCACCGCGGAATGTCGCCGCTATAAGGCTTCACGCCTTCCGGAAACAGCCGATTAGCATTCGGCTTTTCTCGGCGCCTGCGCACAGACCCAGGAGCTGACTGCGCAGGCGCCGTATATAGCCGCGTCACGCCCTCCGAAAAAACCCGAACTAGGACCGGCTATTTTCAGCGCCTGCGCAGTCAGCTCCTGGGTCTGTGCGCAGGCGCCGAGAAAAGCCGAATGCTTATCGGCTGTTTCCGGAAGGCGTGACGCGGGGACATTCCGCGGTGCGCCTGAAATTCAATGATTTTATATAAAGTAAGTACATGCATAAAAAAAAAAAAAACAGCATACTGGCGCTGACGCCAGTATGCTGGATGTAATGAAACAAAGTGATTTTAAGGGTGGAACTCCGCTTTAATAACATTTCATACAATTAATTGATAACATTGTAACTAAGACTGGAAGATTTGAATTTGGAGAAAACACAAAGGGCCGGATTCAGAAAGAACTTACGTTGGCGTATCTGTTAATACGCCACGTAAGTTCTAGGATGCGCCGGCGTATCTTTTTTCTGTATTCAGAAAGCAAGATACCCTGGAATTTTGCTAAGATACGAGCGGCGTAAGTCTCTTACGCCGTTGTATCTAAGTTGCATATTTACCCTGGCCGCTAGGTGGCGCTTCCGTCGATTTATGCGTCGAATATAGTAATGAGCTAGATACGTGGGGTCACGAGTCATTAACATACAACACGTCCCCTACCTGCCTATTTTGAATTACGTGCGGTTACGCCGGCCCATTTACACTACGCCGCCGTAACTTAGAGCGCAAGTTCTTTTTGAATACGGGACCTGGCGCTCTCAGTTACGGTGGCGTGGTGTGAATGAGATACGCTACGCCGCCGGAAAGATACGAAAATGTATCTGAATCTGGCCCAAAGTATCCATGTATTATGGACAATTATATTGTATGCCACTAAAAATACTTTATGATGTACTCCTTATAGTAAATGAACCATTTATATACTGTTATTATGGTGGGTGTCAGCTCAAACATACCATTGTATTTATGTATGTCTGTATGTTTGAGTGGTTAGCAAGGGAAAGAGGTATATAAAATAGGCTTACTCTCCCTCCCCTCTATACAGTAATTTACTCCCCCTCTCCAGATGCATATTTCAAACAAATAATCTAAGGGGCCATCTTCTTTAACCACTTGACCTCCGGAGGATTTACCCCACTTCCTGCTTCTCTGAATTCTTTAAAAATTGCACCCCTTCCTTAGCTGAACAGTTCTTGTGTTTTCAGACATTTTAAATTCAGTAACCACAAAAGTTAAGAATCAATGTAACACCCTCTACTTAGGTAGGTGCTCAAGGTGATATTTTTGGTAAATGCAGGTCAATTTAAGCAGGCCTAGTAGGAAGCTAGGCCTGTTTTGATCTGTGTGAGCTGGGAGTGGCTCAGTGTAGGCTGGTCACTCACACATGGCATCACTTCTCGGTTACCTCCCTCTGGCTTTTAGATGATTCTAGAAGAGAGGAGGGGAAGAGAGGTGGAGCTGTCTAAGGTGTCTCAGGGAGCCCTGACCAATCCCCAACTAGGATTGGCAAGGGGCAGGCCTCCTTGATTTATCCAGGGTCAGTCCAGCTGGGGAGGAGCTGTCGGGTGGAAGAACTTAGCATGGAGTGCTAGGCTGTCAGGGCACTCCCCATTCTGGGGGGGGTGACCTTGGGCCTGGGACTTGGGTGCAGGATGGATGCCTTCAAGGGCGCATGGAGGCTCTGAACAGGAGGCACAGAGAGAAGTCAGATAGAATAGCAGGGTTAGTACTGCCGGGCAAGTCTTCAGGAGGGAATTACCGGTGTGTGTGCAGCCAGGAGGGCTGATGAGTGACATAGGCAGTCGGGAGTACTAGAGAGGCCTGCCAGAGATGTCTGAGAGGAAGCAGTCAAAACTGTGTGTGGAGCCAGTGAGGATTGCAATGTCAGAGACAGTGAAGTCTGGCAGCTGCAGCCAGGAGGGCTGGCATAGCCTGAAGAGGGATTGCTGGAAGCAGTAGTCCACCATAGGTCAGCTAGAACTAAAGACTTCCTATTCTATTTCTGCTACATTAAAAAGGTAAAAGGCAATTTCTAGGGCCTGACTGAGTCAGTGAATGCCGGGCTGGGCAGAATAACAGGTGGACCACAACTTTCATTAGCCCCTATGGGGGTACCGCTACATCAAAATACTTTGTTATTTATTCTAGTAACAAAAACATGTAAGAGCAATATGATTTTTTTTATATTTTTACCAAAACTTGAAGTATATCTAAAGACTTTAGTTTTGGATAGAGTGGAGAGGGATTAGAACACCTGTCAGTTTTTATTGCTGTCTGTGCCCTTATTAAGGAGATTCATCCTCTCTATTTGTCCTTTTTACCATTATCATTGAAAGTGAAAGTAAAAGTAAACCCCAAATTTTGGGTTGTCCCCAGAAAAGTAATAGAAGGGAAATCTTCCAATGGGGATACTAGTTTTGTTGACCTGTGGGTCCCCAAGGTATTCCCTTAATTTGCAGGATTTTCTCTCATCTCCTGTTTGGCTATTGGACAGGAAGTAAAGGGAAATTTTCACAATGGGACACAGATGGAGAAAAAAAATCTGACAGGGGTTATAACCCTCACTGCTCTATCCAAAATATAAATAAATAAACATTTTGCCCATAGTTCTACTTTAAAGTGGATGTAAACCCACTCTCATCCTTTCTAAACTACTGCCATAGTGCTGATCTATAAGGATATGCATGCATCCTGCATGTATCCTTACCTGTCAAATGTCTCCCCTGAAAAACTGCAGATTCTGTGGGTGGGTCTGTTGTCTGGAGCTCGGTGGGTGGAGTTGTGATGTCAGTAGACTCCCCACCTACCTCTACATTCCCCTTGTCAACATGCATTTTTTCTTGTGTATTTCTTATGCCGCGTACACACGGTCGTTTTTTGCGATGAAAAAAAAAACGACATTTTCTGTGAAGTAAAAAACGACGTTTTTGAAACGTCACTTTTCAAAGACAATTTTGCATACACACCATCGTTTTTTCACAAAAAGCGAGGTTACGTTCACCACTCTTTTCCATTGAAGCTCGCTTCATAACTAGCTTCTGGGCATGCGCGGGTTGAAAAACGTCGTTTTGAACGACGTTTTTGCTACACACGGTGACTTTTTGTGAAACAAAAAACGACGTTTTGAAAAACGACACAAAAAATTCAAACATGTTGGAATTTTTTTTTGGTCGTTTTTTTGAAGACAAAAAACAACGTTTTGCCCACACACGATCAATTTAAATGACGTTTTAAAAAAATTCGTTTTTTTTCATCGCAAAAAACGACCGTGTGTACGCGGCATAACACTGAATTTTGCAATGATCACTAATATCCAGTCAAAATCCAGAAAAGTAACCACATGACATCAGAAAAGGAGTGGCGGTTGGAATTAAAAAATGTCTGAAGCTAGTGCATGAGATATGTAAATAACCTGTCATTCACAGCAAGGGGGCGGAACGGACCAAGGTTTTTCTCTGTAAGTCCGTTTTATTTCACTGAAAAATAAAAGAGGATTGGTCAGAGCTGGATTAACTTTGTGTGGCAAGACTGGGCAAAGATGATAGAAAAACTTATACTGTACATTGTGACATCAAAAACATAAATTAATTTCGGGTTTACATCCACTTTAAGCTACATACTACAATGACACAAAATTGACTATTTCTCTATTCATACTGTGATCCAAAAACAGATGCCACATACAATGTACATACATACCTGAAAAAACACAATGACATATCTGCCGTGCCTGCTTGTTAAATTGAACAGAAACTTTTCCACCAAGAAAAAAAAGTGTAAGCTCTCTCCTGGTAACAAGGAACTATTTGCAGCACACGTGATTATCAAGGAGTCTCCATGAATGACAAAGAACTCAGACTCCACATAGTCGTTGAGTAAACTCACAAATCTATAGGGGAAAAAAGGGAGAACTTGTTATAACACATTGTAGCAAATCATTGAGCACTATAGAATACATCTCCGAAAGTTTTATACATTGACATATGCGTTAGGTTGATGTCAGAAGGGTGACTATGCCGCTAGCGATTTAGAAAATTTCCTTGCGGCAGGATTAGTAAGAAGCTGCCTATTTGTTCCTAAAGAATTGCTCCTTCTGTAGCTGAAGCAGTGAGGTGTCACCCCCATTGCTAGTGTATGAGATTCAGCAGCATCTTGGCCAAAGGTATCTTGCTGCGTCTGGCTACAGAGGTAGCGATTCTATACGGACTGTCAGGCAGTCTCTTTAGTGATCCTGCCACCGGTGATTCGTCTCTAGTGGCAGAATCAGAATCAAAAAACATTTTTTTTCCCTAAATAGCTTCCTTTACCTTAGTGCAGTCCTCCTCCACTTACCTCATCCTTCAATTTTGCTTTTAAATGTCCTTATTTCTTCTGAGAAATCCTCACTTCCTGTTCTTCTGTCTGTAACTCCACACAGTAATGCGAGGCTTTCTTCCTGGTGTGGAGAAAGCCTCTTGAGGGGGCGAGCAGGAGTGTCAGGACGCCCACTAACACACAGCTCCTTTCTCTATCTGAAAAGTAGAGAGTGTCCTGACTTGCCTGCTCGCCCCTCCCACCTCAAGAGGCTTTCTCCACACCAGGGAGGAAGCCTCGCATTACTGTGTGTAGTTACAGACAGAAGAACAGGAAGTGAGCATTTCTCAGAAGAAATAAGGACATTTAAAAGCAAAATGGAAGGATGAGGTGAGTGAAGGAGGACTGCACTGAAGTAAAGGAAGCTATTTAGGGAAAGAAATTTTTTCCTTTACAACCCCTTTAACCCTCCTGGCGGTATTCCCGAGTCTGGCGGGGTAAGATTTCTGTACCAAAAGCGGTATCCCCCAGCCCGACTCGGGCTCGCCTCGCAGCAGCCAGAGACAAAGTTACTTACCTTGTCCCTGTATCCTGCGATGCCTCCCCGCTGTGTGAGCGAACGGGTCCTCGCTCGATTCACACAGTGTCCCTGTGTGCCGCCGATCTCCGTTCCATGGGACATTACGACGCACGGGGCGGAGAACCGCGCCAAATTCAAAAACGTAAACAAACACATTACATACAGTATACTGTAATCTTATAGATTGCAGTACTGTATGTAAAAAATACACACCCCCTTGTCCCTAGTGGTCTGCCCAGTGCACAACATGTACTTTTATATAATAAAAACTGTTCTTTCTGCCTGTAAACTGTAGATTGTCCATAGCAACCAAAAGTGTCCCTTTATGTCAAAAGTGATTTTAGAGCAGCTAGAAAACAGCGATAATAAATTATAATCACTTGCAGAATTGAGCGATAGCGATTTGTGGGGAAAATTCGTCATAAAAAAATTAAAGTTATGACAGCGACAATTCTGCAACTGAGCAAATTTCAGTGATTTTGAGTTGATTACATTGTTGAATATTTTTTATTATAATTATAATTATTTATTATGATATAATTTATAATTTTGTTTTTCAAACTTTTTCATACCCGAGATGCCTACTAGACTCTTGTTTGGTCAGATTTAAGTGAGTTGTTCCTAAGAATTACAGGCCTACAATGTAAAACACCAAATTTTCATGCAAAATAATGGTACCGCTTTCAGAACCTAAAATATGAAATGATCATACCATCAGGGAGGTTAATAAAAGAGAAAACATGGAAAATTATATTCTGTCAAACTAAGCTGTATTATACTAAATGTATCATTCCCTATTTTGTCTCCTGCTGTCTATATTGGAGTCTATACTACTGTTAAGCCCTGTACACACGATCGGTCCATCCGATGGGAACCGTCCGACGGACCGTTTTCATCGATTCACCGATGAAGCTGACTGATGGACTGATGTGCCTACACACCATCGGTTAATGATCCGATCGTGTCAGAGCGCGGTGACGTAAACACAACGGCGTGCTAAAAAAAACGAAGTTCAATGGTTCCAAGCATGCGTCAACTTGATTCTGAGCATGCGTGGCCCTTTAACCGATGCTTTTGCATACTAACGATCGGTTTTGACCGAAGGATAACAGACCGATGGGGCCTACACACGATCGGTTTGGACCAATGGAAACCGAACCTCAGTCCATTTTCATCGGTTTGAACCAATCGTGTGTACCCGGCTTTAGTAAACATAAGGTAAAGCTTGCGTACCTGATCATGGGAAAGGGCAATTAGAAAATACAAAATATTGGCTTGTATATGATAGTATTCACCTTATTTATTAAGCTCAATGAACATTCACTTTGAAAAGCAAAAATTCATTTTGGTAAGTGACCAGTTTGTGCGTCTTTAGTAAACGATCAGATAGAGTCCTATCATGTAATGCGTTTTTTAATAAGCCACCCTTGTGCATTGTCGCAGAAACAGGCTTTGTTATACCCTAGGGTGGATAAGGTGACCCAACATTTTTTTTTGGTGCACTGTTTAGAAACAGAATAGGTAACACCCATATGCTGCTAGTGTAATTCTAAACACACACACAGTAATCCTGCATACAGACTCAAAGCCAATATTTGTGATTAGAATGAAAGCTAAGAACTTTAATTAAGAAGCATATGGAGTTTTAAACTTCACATTTAGTGTAGAAGTGGTCCTACTTAAAGTGGAACTTTACCCATAAGGCCACGTACACACGATCAGACCAAACCGATGAGACTGGGCCGACGGACAGTTTTCATCGGACCACCGATGAAGTGGTCTGGTGGTCTGATGTGCGTACACACCGTCAGTCCAAAATCCCATCAGGCCAGAACGCGGTGACGTAGAACAAAACAACGTGCTGAAAAAACAAAGTTCAATGCTTCCAAGCATGCGTCGACTTGATTCTGAGCATGCGCGGGTTTTTGGTCCAATGCTTTTGTGTACTAACCATCGTTTTGGTCCGACGGACAGGTGTCCATCGGACAGATTTTAAAGCAAGTTTTAAAACTTTGGTCCGATGGACAACGGTCCGATGGGCCGTACACACGATCAATTTGGTCCGATGTACGTGACCTAACAGTTTCATAAAAATTATGTTCTTCAGCAAGGAACATGCAGTTCACAATAATAGGGAAAAGGGAATGACGCTCTAGGAAGGGTGTCTGGAAATGTAACTCTCCTCAGAATAGGAACAGCAGGTGCAGGCTAAGCATAGGCAATTGGGTAAGGAGAAAATTCTGGACAGCCGCACTCAAAATCAATGCCTTTATTAAAAAGAGCTAATAATCCAAAAAATGCAAGTCACAGCAAACAACGGAATACAAGAACTGACGCGTTTCACACTTTCAAAATGCTTATTCATATAAATAAGCATTTTGAAAGTGTGAACTGCATCTGTCCTATATTCTGTTGTTTGCTGAGGCTGTCCAGAATTTTCTCCTCACCCAGTTTACATTAATAGTTATGCTTCCAAAGTTAGTATGTGTAACTGCTTCCAGCATTTATCTTGTTTATTCTTGCTTGAGGCCGCCATTTATTTGGAAGCCCAGAGCAGTCACTTCCTTACTGAGAACTCTCCTGCTCTCCTTGGTCTTAAAGACTTTATTTTACTTTCTACCATTAAAATGAGTGCATTTCCAGCCTTTATTGCATGTCTTGGCTCAGCTAGAGGGGAAGGCTGCAGTAGCTGACAGTGCTCAGGGTCATAGCTGCTGATGCAGAGGAGGGAAGGAGAAGATATTAGGGAGATAAGATAAGACACTGGAAACAGGTTAAACTGTGTTTGGCTCAATTGAGTTAGAGGCTTGTCCCGGCAGGGGGAATGGGGTGTACTTGTGGAATTTCTGTTCCTGGGCTTTATGGTCTTAGCTGGCCCACCTATGATATAAAATGGGGAAGGCCGAGGTCCTATGCCCTCTTTTATGGGATTCCCTGCATGGTCAAACTGTCCTAGCTGTCGGTTCTTGGAAGCAAAATTTAAGATACTGGGATTTTCGAAAACAGCCAAGCCATGGACAATGTCATAATGGGCTCTCGCCTCATTGTGTCTGGGCAGACACACTTTTATAGTTAGAGTTAGGGGAAAGACATTGCTCATACTGAACTGTTTTGCTACACTTCTTCGGTAAAGTACGTTAACCGTTATGAGCCTGGTCTGAAGTTATTTAAAGGTGTGCATGTTGATTTTGGAGTATCTAAAGTACCAGGGTTTGTAACGCACTACGGGGCATGAAGTAACAGCACTACAAAGGGTTTACTTGGCAAGATGAGGAGTGTAGTTGCTAAGAATAAACAAGTACAATTTTGAGACACAAAGCAAACAGTCATTAGGCATGGTCAGTGGTAAGGGGACAGTTCCTCAGATAGCAAGGGTGGTTGTTGTCTGGCTCCCTCCCTAGAGGTTGGTATCCAATAGCAATCAGATCCAAACCCACATTATGGAGATAGTTGACCTGGTCACAATGTACAGGAAGTGAGAGAGTTAATGAGTGCACACATGAGGTCCGCTCTAGTTGCACAGCAAAAACCCATTCTGTTACTGGGGGTGAAGTAACAGTGGTACACTTGATTGGTGGAGTGAACACAGGCTCAGCACATTCCTCCTAATGCATCATGCATAAGATACAGTGTGTAGTGACATGGGACAACAATTTTCAGAGGAACTCTGTATGTTATTTTACTGCGCACAGTGAAGGTTCATTTTTAAGTTGGGGAACTGCCTTAAAGTGGATGTAAACCCACTCTCATCCTTTCTAAACTGCTGCCATAGTGCTGATCTATAAGGATATACATGCCTCCTGCATGTATCCTTACCTCTATAATGTCTCCCCTCTGTCTGTAATAAGAACTGAAAAACTGCAGATTCTGTGGGTGGATCTGTTGTCTGGAGCTTTGTGGGTGAAGTCATGATGTCAGTAGACTTCCCGCCCTCCTTTACACTCCCCTCGTCAACATGCACTAAACACAACCATCATCCAGTCAAAATACAGAAAAGTAACCACATGACTTCAGAAAAGGAGTGGGGGTGGGAATTAAAAAATAATGCATGTCTCCAGGCCAGTGCATGAGATATGTAAATAACCTGTCACTCACAGCAAGGGGGCAGAACGGACAAAGGTTTTTCTCTGCAAGTCTGTTTTATTTCACTGAACAATAACAGAGGATTGCTCAGAGCTGGGTTAACTTTGTGTGGCAAAACTGGGCACAGATGATAGGAAATCGTATACTGTACATTGTGACATAAAAAAAATAAAAAAAAAATTCAGATTTGCATCCACTTTAATGTAAGTTTTCGATCTTGGGCATTGATGAGTGCATTCCACGCAAAAGGTACCCTGTGTGCAGTGCAAGTATGCCCCGCCCAAACACTATCCTTGTAAGTTCAGCAGAGTTCCAGGCTTATTATGTTTATTAAAAGTCAGCAGCTACAAAAAGTTTAGCTGCTGACTTTTAATAAACAGACACTTATCTGTCCCACAGTTCAGCGATGCGGCCACATGGAGCCTTGCTTCTCTCCCCCTCTTCTCCCAGCCATGACAGCTTGCGGCTTCATGGCCAGACGTGCACTGCACATGCGTGAGTCGCGCTGTGCTTTATCAGTGGAAGGCAAACTTCTGGGACCTGTCACGTGTCTGCAGTCTCTGACCATCTCCTGTATCAGGTCTGTAGTATGTCTGGGGCTCTTTCTAACAGACTCTCTAACAGAAGCCGTCTCTGTGTCCATCAGAGAGGCCCCCCTCCAGGTCCCAATAAAGTACTCTGCTTCTCTTCCTGTATTTTGGTTATTGTTAAGAGATCATGTAAGGATCCCGGGGTAATGAAGACTTTGTGGGGGAGCATCTCTGTGGTTAAGTCATTGCCATAGAAACATTTGTAAAGGGGAGGAGTTAGTAAAATGACCACGCTCGGGTGAGAGCGCCAGAAATATTTCTGCACCCAGGTGCCTGTGACCCTATGATCGGCCCTGATTCTGATATTAGGCAGAGTACTGAGCATGGGCAGAGGATGGTGAAAAAATGCATTACTGTATGTTAAACAGTATAGGCACTTATTGTTAATCTTCTACATGTGACAAAATCTGTGCTGTGAAATAAAAATCTAAAAGTGACAATTTGGCTGCTAGGACACAAGATAGTATAGCTGTAGTCACATCGTCCCCCGCAGGTCAATCAATATGTCTGCACATTAGGCCCGGACTGGGACAAAAAATAGGCCCGGGCATTTTAGACTGAGCAGCCCAGGGGGGGGGGCACAGCGGGGGTTAATGACGGGATGTGAGGTGAGATAAAGAAAGATAGATTGAAAGATTAAGATAGAATGAAAAGAAGGTGGAAAGATAGATAGATAGAGATATATAGATAGATAGATAGATAGATAGATAGATAGATAGATAGATAGATAGATAGATAGATAGATAGATAGATAGATAGATAGATAGATAGATAGATAGATAGATAGATAGATAGATAAAAAAATAGATACAGATAGAAAGAAGGGAAGGAAGATAAAGAAAGATAAAAGATAGAAAGAATAGATAGATGTAGATAGATAGACATTAAGGAAGATGGATAAAGAAAGAATGAATGATAGATAGATAGATAGATAGATAGATAGATAGATAGATAGATAGATAGATAGATAGATAGATAGATAGATAGATAGATAGATAGATAGATAGATAGATAGATAGATAGATAGATAGATAGATAAAGAAATATAAAGATATAAATAAAGAAGGGAAGGAAGGAAGATAGATCAAGAAAAAAGGATAAAGATAGAAAGAAAGAAGGAAGGAAGGGAGATAGCTACAAAAAGAAAGGTAGATAAAGAAAGGAGGGAAGATAGATAGATAGATAGATAGATAGATAGATAGATAGATAGATAGATAGATAGATAGATAGATAGATAGATAGATAGATAGATAGATAGATAGATAGATAAAGATAGAAGATAGTAATGAAGGAAGATAGATAACGATAGAAAAAAAGAAGAGAAGGAAGGAAGATAGGTAGATAGATCTAGATAGATAGATAGATAGATAGATAGATAGATAGATAGATAAAGATAGAAAGAAGATAGATAGACAGTGGCAGTGCATCTATAGAGGGCGCCGGAGCGACGCTCCCTCTGGCTCAGCCGCCCCCTCTGGCTCAGCCGCGACAATGGGCACAGTGGCGACAATGGGCACAGTGGCGACAATGGGCACAGTGGCGACAATGGGCACAGTGGCGACAATTAAAGGGCACAGTGGCTGTGTTTGATGGCATGGCACAGTGGCTGCGTTTGATGGCATGGCACAGTGGTGACAATTGATGGCACAGTGGCTGCGTTTGATGGCATGGCACAGTGGTTGCGTTTGATGGCATGGCACAGTGGTGACAATTGATGGCACAGTGGTTGCGTTTGATGGCATGGCACAGTGGTGACAATTGATGGCACTGTGGCTGTGGTTGATGGCATGGCACAGTGGCTGTGTTTGATGGCATGGCACAGTGGTGACAATTGATGGCACAGTGGCTGCGTTTGATGGCATGGCACAGTGGTGACAATTGATGGCACAGTGGCTGCGTTTGATGGTATGGCACAGTGGCTGCGTTTGATGGCATGGCACAGTGATGACAATTGATGGCCCAGTAGCAGCATTTGATGGGCCCAGTGGCTGCATTTGATGGGCACAGTGAGGCTTAATAGCCGCGGGACGCAATCGGCCCCCGGGCTGCGAGGGCCGTTCCCACTGGGCATTTGCCCGGTATGCCCTATGGCCAGTCCGGGCCTGCTGAACACCCAGAACCTGGATGAAGTCTGTGAAAAAGATGTGAGTATCAGTAAGGCCTAGTACACACGACCGTTTTCCTCGACAAAATCCATCAAGAAAAATGCTGGCAGAGCATTTTTGCCGAGGAAAACTGTCATGTGTATGTTTTTCGTCAAAAAAACAGTCGTGGATCTCAACGAGAAAAAAAAGACAAAAATTGGGTCTGAGAATAACGCCTAATCTCAAATACAACAAAACAAGCGCTCATGGAAACCTGTACCAGTTCAGATATCATCCGACCATTGCTGGATATAGCTGCTACCTTAAACACAGGATTGCTATAAGCCTGATGTACAATAGTAGTATAAGGGTCAATAAAATTACAAAAATATGTAATGCAAAATATAGACTGGGTAGCGCTTAAGCATATACATGTAAACATATTTCCTAATGGTATAAAGTCCATACGAGTCCGAAAATGATTTGGGAAAGGTAAATATATGTAAATAGTCCACTTAATCCCAGAAAGAGAGGAAAACAGAAGACAATCTTGCTGTGGTCCTGTATATCACCACCACACACGTTCTCGTCAGGAGTCTCATTTTCCTTGTCGTGTTTCTCGTCGGGCTGGTTTTCGATGAGAAACACGTTTGTGTGTATGCATAGAAACCTGCGCATGCTCAGAATAAAGTATGAGACGGGAGCGCACCTTCGGTAAAAGTAGCGTTCGTAATGGAGATAGCACATTCGTCACGCTGTAACAGACTGAAAAGTGCGAATCGTCTCTTACCAAACTTTTACTTAACACGCAGTAACATGAGATTAGCAAAAGCAGTCCCAAGGGTTGTGCCAATGGAATGGAACTTCCCCTTTATAGTGCCGTGGTACGTGTTGTACGTCAACGCGTTTGAGAACAACGAGATTTTGTCTTGACAGTGTGTATGCAAAGAAAGCTTGTCAAGATTATCGTTAAGCCTGACAAGAACCTCGTCGAGGAAAACTATGTTTCTTTTACGACGAGAATCTCAGTCGTGTGTACGAGGCCTGAGGACATGTGGCTGAAGAAATGGTCTGCAGAAGCCTGTACATTTCACCCACAATCCACTGATCACAGTAACAATGCCTTGCTGTTTCCAATGCTAAAAAATCATAAATGCCCATTTTTTGTTGTTAATTGTTTTCTATTGAGTCAAAACACCATAGTACATGGCTCACAACATATTAACATAAAATATACGATGTGAACTTAGAGCATATGATACAGTTAAAAATTGGCAACTTTAATTGCAATGCAGACTTCACACACAGGTCGAATTTGAGTCAATAAGGGCCACTTAAATAGATCAAGAGAGGAGTAGGGAGTCATCAAAATGAGGGTGAAGAAAGTGTTATACCCATGGTTGACATAACTTTGCAAAATATTCAACCCTGTCCCGGAGAATTGCGACAAATGCCCATTTTTTAATCAATGTCTTGATGTGAAATATGTTTTTAAAGGAAACCCTCCAAAAGGCAGTTCAATCCAAATAAAAGCCTCATATAGCCTTTAATAGGGAGGGTTTGGCTTAACCAAAGTCATCTTATTGTCCCTTTTAAGCCTGCTGGCATTAATTCAAAGGCCATGCAGTGCACCGTGGTTCAAAAACATTTCTATTTTCACCGGGACCACACAATTTCCACAGGATTTACCTGAAACCCATCATAGTGGTGAACTTAAACCTCATCCCTAATTGGTTTAATAAGCCAAGATATACTTACGTTGATCTTGACAGTTGTTGAGAGAGTAAACTGAATATTACATCCGGAAAGAAAATATGTTTCTTCATTCCTATGTGAATAATATAAATGTTTTAGAAATAGTACAAAGAAACAAAAAGTCAACCATTTAGAAGCAGACAAATTGTGAGCAGAGAAAAAATAACTCAATACAAATATTTATTATACAGAACATGCAAAAAGTCCAGACCTTCTCATCCATCTAAAAGCTCACATTTGTTTGCTTTAAGGCTCCTTTCACACTGGGGCGTTTTTTGGAGCGTTATTCAATCGTTTTTCGAGCATTATTACAGTGTTATTTGAGCATTTTTTGAGCGTTATTACAGCGTTATTCGAGCAAAGCCTCATCTACAATCCCAATGTGCTGGTAAAGCACCGCTAAGACCCTAAAGTTTTATGGCGTTTTTGCAGTGCCTCAGTGTGAAAGGGTAAGGCGTTTTTACAGCGCTTTTCAATTCATTTTAATGGAGAGGGGCATTTTTGGAGCATTTTTTTCAGCGCCCAAAAGCTGCTCCAAAGATGCTGCTTGCAGGACTTTTCTCAATACCCCGCCAGTGCAACGCCTCAATGTGAAAGGGTAAGGCGTTTTTACAGTGCTTTCAATTTATTTCAATGGAGAGGGGCTTTTTGGAGCGTTTTTTTCAGCGCCCAAAAGCTGCTCAAAAGATGCTGCTTGCTGGACCCAGTGTGAAAGGGTCCATTAAGATGCATTGAGAGCGTTTTTGAGCATTTTAAGAGCGCTATTTTTAGCGCTAAAACGCTGTAAAATCGCTTCAGTGTGAAAGGGGTCTTAAGTAGGATGGTTTACAGTGTAAAGCTCCAATGTAAAATGCCTTGGTGCAGCAGTGTGGCTTGATATGTATTTGTAAATGTATGAAACAGAAACTGCTGTTTCTTCCAAATATTAAAAAATATTTATAATAACATTTTCCATGATAATTACTTAGATGCAGTGCCAGGGATTTTTGGTATTGAATTATAAAACCTGCTAGTTATAATTTGATTTAAATTAAAATTCCTTACCTTGCAATGCTCACATGTTGTAGCTGATCAATTTCCCTATGTCCATGTATTCATTCACCTAGCTTGTCCCTATTTGCTAATGGAACAGTCAACTATTTGTTCTGGGTCACAGTCCATGCCCCAACATTTCCTCGGTGTTGCATCACAAATGTGGGAGTAGTAATGTTATACTGTAAAACTGTCCCGCCCCAATGGGGCATAGAATTTGTATCTATTGTTTCTCTGAACCATTTTTCTTTGGATGTTTATATTTAGTTCTCATGTTGCCATCTAGTGACCCTTTGTGGTATGCTTTTGTATTTTCTATGTTTTTTCCCTGATGTATGACACACTTCCTTTGTATGTAATGCTCCACCCCATCTTCCTGTGTTTGGTACTTCCTGTGTAATGGAAGCAGCTAACAGGCCACATGTAACAGGGCACATGTATTCTGCATAGTAAGCTACAGACAATATCAACTTTTGACCGCATAATACCACAATCTATTCAAGCTATCTGATAAGGATTGTCCTCAGTGATTATATCTGCTTATACAGGCCAGGCATAGAGGTCTCACGAGGGATAAATCACTTCACAACAATCAGAGTCAGAATAAAAACACTGCACAAACATTCTGTTAATTTCTCTGCCTGCTTGTGTCTGTGTCAGATACATATACTGTTAAAGTGTTACTAATACCAGTAATATGAAAATAGCTCATCTGCCCCCCTCCCCCCACAGTGCCCACAGCTTATAAATCTTATTTTTACATTAAAATATTGCCACCATATACCTTTTTGGCTGATCTGTATACCACAATCAGTGATAAACTGCACAGTTTCTCCAGTGCTGAGAGTTTAGGTAGGAGGAGATTTCCACTGCAGCCTGTATACGTGCCCACATGTGTGATGCCAACATCATTTGACCTGGCTATCTCTGAGAACAAGTAAATGTTCTCTCCAGCATAAAAAACACAACTGAGCATGTGCAGGTTGGCTACTGCCTGTGCGTTAGCTGGCCTTCCCAAGATAAACAATGCAAGAAGGGAAGGTTCTGTGCATACACAGTGAGTATAACTAGCAGGTTATGCTGCATATACAGACAGATTTTACTGCTGTGGGTTAAAGTGGTTGTAAACCCTTACAGAACACTCAGCCCTACAGGTAAGCCTAGATTAAGGCTTACTTGTAGGTGCAAGAAATATCTCCTTAACCTACACGGTTAAGGAGATATTTGCAGAAAAGACTGCACCAATGTCTACGGCAAATGCGCGCCATAGACAACGGCGCAGGTGCACTGAGCGTGCCGCTAGTGAAGGTGATCATGCCGTCACTTCCGTCTCCCGTGCACATGTGCAGGAGTGATGTCATCGCTGCTCCGGCCAGTAACAGCGCTGGAACAGCGATACCTGGAAGTCACTCAGGTATCATGGCATCGACAGAGGAGTTGAACGAGGGTCGCTGCGGGGGCTTCGATCTCAGGTAAGTAATTCATAAGGAGCTAGTGTGCTATGCATACTAGCTCTTTATGCCTTTCTCTTGCAGGGTTTTTTTTAGGATTTTTTTAAGAGGGTTTACTTCCTCTTTAAATATCACTTTTGCTCTTAACTGAAGAGCACCACTAGGAGACACAGGAATTGTAGAATATGTAGTTTTTTCACAGAAAGTGTTGGTTCTTAGACTACATTTACCTGTGCAGGGCCATGCCAGATACCTAAACATAAACTTCTGACACTAGAATGTGAAGACTGACTTCATGAAACGACATGATCAATGTACATCTTATGGAGGTGAAAAACACAAGGTGCAGAAAGAAAGGTTTAAATGCCTTTAAGCAGCTTTTTATTCTGTTTTAGGGCCCTTTCACAGGTCCGTTCCGTTCGTCCGTTTTTTGGACGTCCAGTAACGGACCTCAATGCTTCCCTATGGGAGCGGATCCGTTAGCGGATGATGCATCCGCTAACGTCCGCCAGATCCGCATCTGTTTTTGCGGACGGAAGAATGTCCTATTTTTCTTCCGTCCGGCCAAACGGATCGGATGCAAACGGAGAGACGGTCCGTTTCCATCCGACTCCCCATAGGAGATAGCGGAGGAGAGACAGGGCGGTCCCTGTGAAAGGACCCTGTGAAAGGACCCTTATACATACTGTGTGTGTGTGTATCATACATTCTTTTTTGCTGAAGGTACTGATTCTCCAGGAAGTGATAGGCACATAATAGACATAATAATATACATAAGTGACTGGGCAAGCTTTGAGGATGTCCAGACTGATTTACTAGAGGAGTTGACTGTCTTAACACAATGCATTGGTGTTGATTTACTAAAACTGGAGCATGCAAAATCTGGGGCAGAAGTGCCAATCAGCTTCTAACTTCAAGTAGTTGTAAAGTCCAAAGGTTTTTTATGTTAATGTATTCTATAAATTAAAGGGTCACTAAAGGAAAAAAATGTTTTTGCTGAAATGACTGTTTACAGGGTATATAGACATAAAAGTTAACTGATTCCTTTTCAAAATGATTAAAAATAGATAACAATCAATCATATAATGTGCCTGCAGGTTAGTTTCACTTTTGAACTGGCTTCATGTTTCTGTGAGATAGAAATAGACACACAGAACAAAACCAAACAAATCCAGGGCAGTGTTTTGTTTTTAAAATGAATCTGATTGGTTCTGAAAAGTTTTAGACACACAGTAATGACAGCTCAGACCACCGTGAGAAAGCTCCCAGCACTGTGGTCATAAGGAAACAGACAAGCAGGAAGTGTGGAGAACAGAGCAGGATTACAGCAACTTCAAAGCAAAAACGAACAATAAGGACATGAAACCAGTACTGCAGTAAGGTAAAGGAAGCTATTTAGCTAAAAAAAAAAAAAATTCCTTTAGTGATCCTTTAAGATGAAAAGCCTTCTGTGTGCAGCAGCCCCATCTCATGGGATCATAGTCAGAACTCATTAACAATTGATATTTATTAAAATATTCCATTTGATAAATAAATAATGAATACAAATACTTTAGTAAATACCTGTGGTTTAAATTGGCTGTGGCCCTTTATTTATAGGTATAAATATAAAACCAATTTATATCAACTTTAAATAAAATTTTGTAAATAATCAGTACACTTTGCATGTATTACAATCTTCTTTGTAATACAGAGGCGATTTAGTTTGCATGTGCCGCGCTATATATACGTTTTCATTCATTCTTAAACGTTTTCATTCATTCATTAAATATATTACCGTATATAATTATATATATATATAAAGAGCTTAGCCATTTAAGCTCAAGCTATAATTGTAACATCAATTATATATCAGACAGGAGGCTCATATCTTATGCATTATTCTTTCTTTTAATAATGCTCATAGCAGAAAAAAAACAGTAAACCATTTGTGTAACTAGAAAAACTTTCAGAACTACCACTCCCAGCAGTCCCTAGGCTACCGTAGCCCCTCCCAGACCGTAGCCTCTATATAAGGGAGTGCCTCTGGTCTAAGTGTCCTCTTTCTTTCTGCTCATGGCAGGCAGTACAGCACTACAGATAAGTACCTTTACACTTTTGTGTTTGCTTCTTATACAACTCTGTCAGTGGGGGAAAGGGGGATACCCCCCTGGTTGTCTCCCCCATGTCATTTTTTCTCCCATTAGAGTTTATTGAATTCATTGACACTGATTTTATTGTGGTGTTGCGATAGCTGGAGTAGGGATCCGTCTCCTTGACTACAGATCGCGGTCTCCCGCGATCCAGCGCGCTCCTGTGTCTCCCCACTCACACCCCCCAACCTCCTTCCTAGACAGGCGTCGCTTAAACGCGCCGCCATCTTCCTCCCCTTCTTCCCTCACAACTCGCTTCGCGCGCGCACGGGGGGGCGGAGCCTCTGACGCGCGATAACTCCAGCTTCATCCAATAGGGCTCTGGAGGACGTAGTCTCGCGAGACTTCGTCCCCGGAGCGCAGAGGATCTTGGGTTTCTTTTCCCCACCGCTGCCAGTGCAGCACCAACGGTGGGAAGAATAGGAGCCTGTTACCTGCGGTCCGGCTAAGTACACAGCTCAAACTTCCATACCCCTCACACCTAGTCTCCTCTCTTGCAAAACTGAATTTATTCCGGCTGGAGAGATTAGTCTGCCTTGTTTCTGATTAACAGATCATAACATGGCGGAAGAACCCTCCCCCACTCCCCCCCAGAGGGGAAGGTTTTACTATTGATTCTGCCCAATTCATGACGGCCTTTCAGATCCAGGATCTGATTAACAAATCGGTCCAGGCGGCTCTGGCCTCGGCCATCCAGCCTTCAGGATCTCAGTTTACAGTACCCAGCCTACCAGCCCTGCCACTTCAGAGTGACGAACCGCCACCCAAAAAGGGAAAAGTTTCTCACAAACAGAAACATTCTTTGGCGGCAAACGACTCCCCGACAGGGGAAGTAAACAATGTGCTTCAGGCAGTTCCTCCCTCGGTCTGCAAACCCCAGCATCCATCAGACTCCGATCGACCCCTGGGCCTCAGGGAGTTAGGGGGAAAGAGGCATAGATCCTTAAGAAGGGCTAAACCCGACTCGTTCATAGATTCCTCTGACGAGGACTCACTAAATGTTTCTGAAGACAATGAGTCTGATGACTATGAGTCTGATACTAATGAAAGGGATGCTGGGGATACGGCGTTTGACCCCGACACCACCCCTGCTACGCAGGGTGAAGTGATCCTAGACGCCCTAGGAGAACCATTCTTTCACCCAGACGCCATCTCCCACCCGAGATCTGGTGATTGGTCTCCGCTCCCTCAGGTATCCCAGTACATGGAGCTATGGACCAGGAAATCCCTAGACAGGTCCGCCCGTAACAAGCTACGGGCCGAATGCCCTAGACCCTTTATCCCCAATAGGGTGATGGCCACACCGGAGGTAGACCCTATCCTGGCCAAATACCTGACAAAATCGGGCAAACTCCCCAAGAAAGGGATAGAAAGATCTTTTAGATCTATCCAGGAACGGATTTTAGACTTAATGGGCCCCCTCACTAAAATTCTAAACCTGTCCGAACAGGTGGCCGCTACTGACCAACCAGTTGACCTGGTTCAACTCTGCGGGTGGGCCCAGAGGGCCGTATGCCTAGCAGGCACCGCCAACACCACCTGCTCGGTGGAGAGACGCCGTTCCATTTTAATGCGGCTAGACCCCCAACTCTCCCATCTGGCCGAAACCGAACCCGGCCCAGCAGCACTTGGCATGTTGTTTGGGGATAACCTCATGAAAGACATCAACAGGTTCGTTGGCCTGTTTACAGGACTTGACAAGGCCCAATCTTCATTGAAAAGGTCAAATACAAATAGAGTTTTTTCCAGGGCTGGCAGAAGTAGAGGCCGATCTGCCGGCTGCGGTTCTTCCTATAGGCCACAGGGCAGGCCAACCACCCAATACCAATATCAACAGGCTCCTACTTCGTACACCGTACCAATGGCGCAACCAGCACCTTTCTTCCCACCCCGAGGAAGATCCTGGCGCGGACGCGGCAGACGTGGCTTTCCCCGTTCCCGTCCCCTTACAGGTGAGTGTACACTACATACCACAACCACACTTACCAGTGGGAGGACGCCTGATGTATTTTATCCACACTTGGTCTGCGATTATGGCAGACGCCTGGATATTACAGGCAGTCTCGGGCTTTCAAATAGAGCTCCTCTCGCTACCAGTTTTAGACATACTTCCTCCCCCTATCAGGTTCGCGGAACAAAACGTTATTCTCATAGACAACGAGATAACGGAGCTCAGATCCAAACATGCGATTCTGGAAGCCGAAAGTTTCTCCCCAGGGTTCACAAGCAATCTATTTCTAGTAAAGAAAAAGGGGGGCGTATACTGCCCCGTGATAAACCTTCGGGACCTAAATCAGCATGTCAACTACAGACATTTCAAAATGGAGGGTATTCACTTCCTTCGAGACCTCTTGCTACCGGGAGACTGGCTGGTGAAGGTAGACCTGAAGGACGCCTATCTCACCGTCCCGATCCACCCAGACTCACAACACCTGCTCCGGTTCCTTTGGAAGGGTCGAATGTGGCAATTGACTTGCCTCCCATTCGGCCTATCGTCCGCCCCGTGGTGTTTCACCAAACTGATGAAACCGGTGGTGGCATCATTGAGGAGCAGAGGGGTACGTCTGATCATTTATCTGGACGACCTTCTCATCATGGCCCGCTCCAAGAGCCTAGCATCCCTTCACATGTCATGGACAGTCTCATTATTACAATCCCTAGGGTTCTTAATCAACCTAGAAAGTCGATCCTGGTCCCAGCCCAAGAGATGGAATTCTTGGGTTTCCTAATAGACACCAACCAGGCCGTTCTCCGCCTCCCAAAAAACAAATACGCAAAGAAATCAGGGCGGTTCTACGCAAGGGCTCCTTATCCTTAAGGGTTCTGGCCCGTCTAGTGGGGCTTCTAGCGGCCTTCATCCAAGCTATCTTCCCGGCCTCTCTTTACTACAGGGCCCTTCAGAGACTCAAAATCATGCACCTATGCCAGGGTCTCAGGTACGCGGACGAGATCACTCTCTGTCCGGAGGCGGTGGAGGAGCTACATTGGTGGCTTCGGCATGCCGTCGAATGGAATGGCAAGGCCATCTTCAATTCCCGCCCGGACGTCATCATAGAGTCGGACGCGAGCCGTCACGGCTGGGGCGCTCGTTGCGGGGATACTTCCACAGGGGGGATGTGGTCCGCTTCCGAAGCGACTTTACATATCAATGCATTGGAACTCCTGGCGGCATTTTTTGCCGTCAGGAGCTTCGTACCACAAGCCTCCAACTGTTGTTATATTCCGCATGGACAACGTAGCAGCGGTTCAGTATGTCAACCGTTTGGGAGGCACCAGATCCAAGACCCTAGCGGACCTGGCAAAGGAGTTCTGGCACTTCTGCCTGGCACACAACATCATCCCCATAGCGGAATATATTCCGGGGGTCTCCAACACAGTGGCCGACTGGAATTCACGCCATCTTTCCGATTCCAGCGATTGGCGTCTGGATTGGTCAGTGTTCCTTCGATTGAGGCAGCTTTGGGGCCCGTTAGACATGGACCTCTTCTATTCTCGTCTCAACCACCAGTTGCCCCGCTTCTTCAGCTGGAGACCAGATCCGGAGGCATCCGCAGTGGACGCTTTCCGCCACATTTGGCCGAGGGGAACGCACTATGCGTTTCCCCCCTTCCAGATGATTTCCAGGCTTCTCCTTCATACTGCGAACCAGCTAGCGACGGTTGTGTTGGTCACACCCCGGTGGCCGACGCAACGGCGGTTTCCTCTCCTTCTGGGGATGGCCGTGGATTACCCCAGGCTGCTCCCCCGCTTCCCACACCTGCTGACCAACCCGACCGGAGGTTTTCACCCTCTGGTCGTGGAGGCCAACCTCCACCTCCTAGCATGGTTGATTTCGGGGTCCCGGACATGGATAGCGGCCTTTCAAGATCAGCTAAGGACCTCCTTGCCCTGGCCTGGGCCCCCGGAACTAGATCAGCCTATCGATCCGCCTGGCAACTCTGGGTTCGTTGGTGTGATCAACGGCAGGTTGATCCCATTCATGCACCTGTATCGCTAGTGGTGAACTACTTGGCAGATTCTTTTGAATCTGGCAAGGCCTATAGCTCCATCAATGTGTACCGCTCAGCCATTTCAGCATACCATCACCCTCTAGATACTCTACCAGTAGGACAACACCCACTGGTGCGTAGACTTCTACGGGGCATCAGATTCAAGCGCCCCCCTAGGCCGAGATTTCAGGCAACTTGGGATGTTTCCAGGTTACTCAACATGTTTACTTCATGGCTAGATAATGACGTCCTGCCCCTAAAACTTTTGTCCTATAAATTGACCGTTTTACTATGTTTAGTTTCGGTTAAACGCGTCTCGGACGTGAGAGCGTTGGACATTTCTCGGCGACAATTTTCACCTCAAGGGGTCAAATTCTCGGTGGTCCGTAGAACCAAGATGGGCATTCACACGGTCTTTTACCCGTTCTTTCCCACACACCCTCGGCTTTGTGTGGTACGTTGCCTACAAGCATACGAATCACAGACGGCTGATCTACGCTCTCCGGACTTTTCACAGCTTCTCGTCTCTTACGTTAGACCTCATCTCCCAGTCTCTTCCGCCACACTGGCGCGATGGGTGCGTTCCACCATGGAAATGGCGGGCATAGACACTTCCCTGTTCGGTGCTCACTCTTCCAGGGGAGCTATGGCTACTAAAATAGTCTCTTCAGGAGGCTCCCTTTCTGACCTACTACTGGCGGCTGATTGGTCTTCCGGAGACCACCTTTCGCCACTTTTACTTCAGGCCTGAAGAACACGTGTCCATGTCAGTCCTATGATGTTTATCTGCATTATTATATATTAACCTGCTGTTGTTAGCTTTGAACTTGCATAAGATATGAGCCTCCTGTCTGATATATAAATTGAGATTTTCCTAGCTTGTGACGGAAAATATTAGTTATATGAAGACAGGAGGCGAGTATCTTCCCTCCCTTTCCCTCCCTGTTACGATTCTTGTTTCTTACAGGCTATTGACCACTCCGTTTGTGGCCCTGAGGGCGGCTGACCGATCGGTTGCGGATGTTTGAATTCCCTACAGTCCCCGTTGGGACGAAGTTAGCCATGTTGGCCATGTTCCTGGTTGTTCCCTCCAGTGTCGGATGTTGCGGACCGGTCGATGGGTTTCGGGCAACAGAGGAAAAATCTGGATGGAATTCGTGGTCCTGAGCGATGCCATTCCGCGTAAAGAAAGAGGACACTTAGACCAGAGGCACTCCCTTATATAGAGGCTACGGTCTAGGAGGGGCTACGGTAGCCTAGGGACTGCTGGGAGTGGTAGTTCTGAAAGTTTTTCTAGTTACACAAATGGTTTATTGTATTTTTTCTGCTATGAGCATTATTAAAAGAAAGAATAATGCATAAGATACTCGCCTCCTGTCTTCATATAACTAATATTTTCCGTCACAAGCTAGGAAAATCTCAATTTATAATATCCCCTTTCAAAGGAAAGGATTAAACCTCATAAAACAGGCCTTGACAGGGAGGGAGGGTGGCATGTGCTCCTCTTCTGATCTTCGTTGTCTTCTGCCCACTAATGTCGCATCCTCTTCTTTTATAGGCTGAGATTCGTGCAAGAGGACCATTTTTCGGGCAACTGTCAGTTTTTCAATTATTTTTTTTGCCTTAAGTAACTTTAATTTAATTTGCATTTTATATGTCTGACATGATCCCACAGGTAGTGGGGAGGGGGCATTTCATGCCCTGCCCTTCCCCCTTTATCCGGTGATGTTGAACAAAAGACTCTCCCTCCTTGACCATTGGATCCCACTGCTGTCAATCAAAGTCATTGAGCCAATAAGAAGGGAGAGGGGGTGGGGCCAGGACGCAACTCCATGTCTGAATGGACACAGGGAGTGGGAGCTCGGTTTGGATGCCCCCATAGCAAGCCGCTTCCTGTGGGGGGAACTCAACAGGAGGGAGGGGCCACCAGGAGCACAGAAGAGGGACCTGAGAAGAGGAGGATCTTGGATGCTCTGTGCAAAACCACTGCACAGAGCAGGTAAGTTTAACATGTAATCTTAAAACATGTTTATAATTTTGCTTAGTGTACAAATGTTTTTTTTTTATTATTATTTAAATTTAAAATGAATTGGTTGCTTTACAAGGTCTGGGTTTACAATCATTTTAAGCTCTAACATTAAAAAAAAACTGGAAGCTGATTGGTTTCTATGCAGAGCTGCACCAGATTTTGCACTCTCCAGGTTTAGTAAATCATCCCCAGTGCCTTAATTACATTTACTTTTTAAATATGCAATTATGTGAAAAGTAAATGTCTGTTTATTTTCTCTGTGCATTATTGGGTATTAAAAAGTGAGTCTTTCAGTGATGGCTGAATAACAAAAGTGATTAGTTACAACATTTATTGTGTGAAATATTTTTTTTTTTTAAATTCCAGCTCCCCTATGTACCAAATAACATTAATGTACTTCTTTTGCAGAAATGAAACCGCTTTTCATGTATTATACACACACTATACAACCTGATTGTACAATCCCTGTACAATCGCCTTTAGATTTACCAAAACTATTTAATAGGAGACAACTATTTCGTCAATCACCCTGTATCCAATCAGGCTGACCATTGTACTACATAGTTAATGGTAGATCCAAAGGAGATTGTACAATCAGATTGTGAAAGGTAGAAAGAAAATCAATGCCTGTATATTTAGTGAGAACAGTGATCACTGACTGATTGCATTTCATGCAACGTGCACCTGGAAGCGAGTGGGTAAGTAGGAGGATAGATGATGGAGTGTGTGCGAATGAGGTCAGCTGGTCAACTCCTTCCTGTGTCATGACCTATAATCTGTCCAGGAAGTAAGGCAGAAATAATGGAGAAGTGTTTTTAAACAGCCATGGAAAGAGTGAGGTAAGCATGTGTAGAATTAATGTAAAGCTGTTTTATTTCTGCAAAATAAATACATTAATAGTGTATTGGTACATAGCAGAGCTAGAATTTATAAAGAAAAAAAAAAGGTGAAAAAAGGTAAACCTAGCCTTTAGTCTTTAAGGCATAGTGTCCATAATGTAGGTATTGTTATAATGAACCATAGTTCTACTGATATATGTCCATAACATGATATCTGTGAATCTTATCTTATATCTTTAGGATTCCTAAAGATATAGGGCCAGATTCAGCAAGCATTTACTTCGGCGTATCTCCAGATACGCCGCCGTAATTTCAAATGTGCGCCGTCGTATCTTTACGCCGATTCTCAAAGCGAGATACGCCGAAAAATAGCCTTCCTCCGCCTGACGTAACTTGCCTATGTTGCGTATCGTGGGCGCATAGTTACGCTGGACCCATTTGGCGTTCCCATTAGAAATATGCAAATGAGGGAGATACGCCGATGCGCTTTGCGTAAGGCGTACGTCTGCCGTAAAGTTACCCCTGCTATATGAGGCGCAGCTAATCCAAAAGGTATGGAACGACGCCGTAAAATTTTGTTGTTTACATAGTACGGGAATAGGGCTGGGCGTAGGTTACATTCGCACGTCGTAGGCATTGCGCGCCGACGTCACTTAGGGAGTTTTTTCGACATGATTCTGAGCATGCGCGCGCATGCCCAGTTCGAGCGGCCATTCATTAGCATGGGGTCATGCTTAATTTAAATACATGACGCCCACCTCCTTCCTACTTTGAATTAGGCGGGCTTACGCCGGCCCATTTACGCTACGCCGCCGTAACTTAGGGAGCAAGTGCTTTGTGAATACAGCACTTGTCTCTCTAAGTTGCGGCGGCGTAGCGTAAAGAAGATACGCTACGCCGCTCTAAAGATACGCAAATGTATCTGAATCTGGCCCATAGACTTTTTTTTTACCTGTAAGTCTGAAGCAAAGCGGTTGCTAGAGATTGACCATAGGTGGGCACCAGAGCTTTTTTTCTCAGAAAATAGGTGCAGGGACTCAAATAGGACCTGTTCAGATTTCACGAATAGTAGAAGGGTCTTAAAGGGGCATTAAATACCAGGATTGCATTACATACAGAGTGCAGAGTTCAGTCGCTTACACACAGAGTGCAGAGCTGTCACGTGTAAACACAGAAATCAGACTTCTGTGTTTACAAGTGATTGTGGTGAGCAGGCACCAAAGGGTCTGAGCCTGAGGTGGTGGAACTGAGTTCCCCCTGAAAAAAAGCCCTGGTGGGCACCCTCACCATATAAAGCATACCAAACTGCACAAATGCTCAAAAATAATATTGGTAAATGTATCTATGAAACAATCTTTACCTGAAGCCTCCTCCTTTTGTTTAGTAGTAGATTCAGAAGTATTTGTATTTTCAGATTCTGTACTTTGTAAACTTTCTGAACTTCCAGAAATTGTGTCATCTTCAGAAAAGTCATCACTCTCTGATGAGGCTTCACTTTCAGATGACCACACATCTTCCTCCGACTCAGATCCTCTAGAGGCCATGACTTCTTATCTAAGCCTGTAAAATGAAAACATATACTTCAAACCTATTTAAAAACTCTTTTCCATTTAAAGTGGAAATCAAAGCACCACAATAAAGACATGGAATCCCCACTAAATGCATAAAAACATCAAAAACCAATTGTTGTGCTTTATATTTCAAAAGTTGTATGCTTTGCAAACTTTGGGTAGAACTTTTTACCATTTGCAATCACCACTCAGCAGCCCTTTAACTACTTCAATACTGGGCACTTTCACCCCCTTCCTGCCCAGGCCAATTTTCAGCTTTCAGCGCTATCACACTTTGAATGACAATTGCGTGGTCATGCAATGCTGTACCCAAACAAACTTTGCACTATTTTTTTGAGACATATAGAGCTTTTTTTGGTGGTATTTAATCACCACCTATTTGTTTTATTTTTTTTGCTAAACAAATGAAAAAACATTTTCTTTTTTTAAACGTTTTTCTTTGTTTCTGTTATAATTTTTGTAACATATAAAGTATCTTTTCTCCTTCACTGACAAGCACTAATGTGGCTGCACTGACAGGCACTGATGAGGTGGCACTGATGGGCACTAATTAGTAGGCACTAATATGCAGCACTGATGGGCACAGATAGGGGGCACTGATAGGGGGCACTGATGGGCAGCCTTTATGGGCACTGGTAGGCAGCACTGATGGGCAGCCTTTATGGGCACTGATAGGCAGCACTGATGGGCAGCCTTTATGGGCACTAATAGGCGGAAATGATGGGAACTGACAGGCAGCACTGATGGCCAATGGTGGGCACTGATAGACGGCACTCATAGGCATCACTAATGTGGAGGCACTGATAGGCATCACTAATTAGCAATGAAAGGCATCACTGATGAGCACCAATTGGCATCACTGGTGGGCATCACAGGTGGGCACTGGAGGGCATCGCTGATGGGGTTGCACTGATAATCACTGCACTGATTGTCAGTGCAGATCCCCCTGTCAGGAGAACCACTTATCGGCTCTCTATGCATTAAGGTGAAAAATCTCCTGTGATGCATCAGCCCCCTCAGTGCTGCCAATCAGTGGCGACTCTAGCTTTCATATTTAGGGGGGGCACATAGGGGGACAAGGGAAAAAGTAGGAGGGCCAACCATAAAACGTTTGTGTGTGTGTGTGTGTGTATATATATATATATATACACACACACATTTATATTAAAAAAAAATCAAAAATAGAATGCACTCTAGAGGTTTAGGTCTCATATTTACTGTATGCACAAACTTAATTTCCTTAATTTTGCAGATTTTTTATTAACTTCTAGAAGTATCTTACTGTACTAGTAAACTGGAATACCAATAACACGATTTACAAAAGCCCAATTAAAAAAAAATAATATATAATATAAACAAGCTCTCATGGAGGTAACAGAAAAAAAACTAATATTAGAAAAACATGATGAAAAGATGACGTATTATTGAATAAATAGTAAAAAGATTGTATATTCATATATAGTATATAGGAGGCTTTGTTTTTTCTTTTTGCAAAATCCAAACCAATGTTCTAGAGGTTAAATATATATCATTGACCCCATATATGTATATAATATATATAGTCAATATTACTTAATCATTTTGGACAACAGTTCAAAGATAATAATATATATATGAATGAGCTCTCATTGAGGTAACAGGAAAAAAAAGGAATATTAGAAAAACATGATGAAAGATTAAGTAATATTAACTATATATATCATATACATATATGGGGTCAATGACATATATTTAACCTCTAGAACACACATTGGTTTGTATTTTGCAAAAAGAAAAAACAAAGCCTCCTACATACTATATAGGAATATACAATCTTTTTACTATTTATTCAATAATACGTCATCTTTTCATCATGTTTTTCTAATATTCGTTTTTTTTCTGTTACCACCATGAGAGCTCATTCATATATATATATATATATATTATTATCTTTGAACTGTTGTCCAGTTCAATATGTTGTCCAATATGTTGTCCACCAATATAAATGGGATTGCAAGCAAGCAAATTATGGATTTATGCTGTCAAACAAGTGACCTACCTTTCCTGTGGCAGCACTGGCAGAGGTAGGCACAATAACTGTCTGCAGCGATAGGATGTCTGGTCTGGTCTCAGCACGAGGTAGGCAGACTGACTGCGCTGCTTATTTCACACTCACAGTAACTGACTCCACCCCCCGGGAGCAGGCTGAGGCTGGGAGTGACTCGAGCACGTAGCCGGCGCAGCATGGCCGCAGAGACTACAACTCCCATAATAATTAGCGGCGCTGCGGCGGCTGTCTCACGCGACGTCACATGACAATAGTGAGTCATGATTCAGTCATTCAGCGCCGCGGACGTATAGACGGACAGCCGCGGCGGCCATTGTTTCGCTTTAATACAAACAGACAACATTACTTTACTTGGGGGGGCACACAGTAAAATTGTGGGGGACGTGGCCCGCTCAGGCCCTACCCTGGTGACGCCCCTGCTGCCAATTACTGCCCATCAACGCTACCAATCAGTGCAGCCTATCAATGCTAGTCAGTGCTGCCTATCAGTGCTGCCAATCAGTGCCATCCATCAGTGCCAATCAGTGCCCATCAGTGCTGCCTATCAGTGCCCATCAGTGTCAATCAGTGCTCATCGGTGCTGCCCATCAGTGCCCATCAATGCTGCCCAGTGTGCACCCCAATGTAATAGGCTACGCACGCCTATGATTTTTAAAGCTTAGAAGGCTAGAAGGATGTTAAGTCACTGCTTGAAAGGTGAGTAGCAGGGGGAGCAGAGCTGCTAAGAGAAAAAATTCCTATTTCCCATTTTAACACTGCAAACAAAAATAAAAAATTAGGACATTTGAGAAGAATTGCTTGATGTGACTTGAAAAACTTGTGCAATGCATTGGAAATGCTCATAAATCCTAAAGGCACATTAATGCAAATTTAAGGTTGCTTTAAAATTCAACGACTGTGTGAACTTATGCCGCGTACATACGATCATTTTTTGCGATGAAAAAAAACGACGTTTTCAATCATGAAAAAAAACGACGTTTTTCAAACTTCATTTTCCAAAACGACGTTGCGTACACACCATCGTTTTTCTACAAAGCTCTAGCAAAGCGTGGTGACGTACACCATGTTCGACGGCACTCTTTTCCATTGAAGCTCCGTCTCATAACTTGCTTCTGAGCATGCGCGGGTTTAAAAACGTTGTTTTCAACATCGTTTTGCCCACACACCATCACTTTTTATGACACAAAAAACGACGTTTTGAAAAACGACACAAAAAATTCAAGCATGTTGGAATTTTTTTTTGGTCGTTTTTTGAAGACATAAAACGATGTTTTGCCCACACTTGATCAATTTAAATGACGTTTTAGAAAACAACGTTTTTTTCATCGCAAAAAATGATCGTGTGTACGCGGCATTAGCCATTGTTGCAATTATAAATGAATGAATGAACTTGATATGCACTGTGAATTAAACTGGGATTCCACCCGCAAATTTTTTTTCCCTTAAAGTCAGCAGCTACTAACAGTGTAGCTGCTGACTTTTAACCACTTAAGGACCGCCTCCTGCACATTTACGTCGGCAGAATGGCACGGCTGGGCACATCAACGTATATATACGTTGATTTTAGTACCCAGCCGTGGGTCGCGGGCGCGCGCCCGCGGGCGCGCGCCCGCGACCCGGTCCGAAGCTCCAGGACCGGGACCGCGGGATTCGCGGACCCGATCGCCGCTGCAGTGCGGCGATCCGTCCCTGGAGCGGAAGAACGGGGAGAGCCGTGTGTACACACGGCTTCCCCGTGCTTCTCTGTGGCCGGAGCATCGATCGCGTCATCCCTGTAATAGGGGGACGCGATCGATGACGTCACACCTACAGCCACACCCCCCTACAGTTGTAAACACACACATTAGGGCACACATTCCCTACAGCGCCACCTGTGGTTAACTCCCAAACTGCAACTGTCATTTCCACAGTAAACAATGCAATTTAAATGCATTTTTTGCTGTGAAAATGACAATTGTCCCAAAAATGTGTCAAAATTGTCCGAAGTGTCCGCCATATTGTCGCAGTCACGAAAAAAATCGCTGATCGCCGCTATTAGTAGTAAAAAAAAAAAATAATTAATAAAAATGCAATAAAACTATCCTTTATTTTGTAAACGCTATAAATTTTGCGAAAACCAACCGATAAACGCTTATTGTGATTTTTTTTACCAAAAATATGTAGAAGAATACGTATCGGCCTAAACTGAGGAAAAAAAATGTTTTTTTATATATTTTTGGGGGATATTTATTATAGCAAAAAGTAAAAAATATTGCATTTTTTTTTAAATTGTCGCTCTATTTTTGTTTATAGCGCAAAAAATAAAAACCGCAGAGGTGATCAAATACCACCAAAAGAAAGCTCTATTTGTGGGAAAAAAAGGACGCAAATTTTGTTTGGGAGTCACGTCGCACGACCGCGCAATTGTCTGTTAAAGCGACGCAGTGCCGAATCGCAAAAACCCCTTGGGTCATTTGCCAGCTTATTGGTCCGGGTCTTAAGTGGTTAATAAGGACATTTACCTGTCCTACTCGCCCGCGCTGATGGCCCCCCGGATGCTGATCTCTCGATCGGTGCAGGTCCCGCGCCGCCATTCAGACCAAGGGTAAGAGGCAGTGAAGCCTTAGGGCTTCACTGCCCGTTTCCTACTGCACATTCACTAGAAGAAGATGAAGAAGAATACAGACCGAAGAGACAGATTACGGACTTCCGCATAGCAACAGGTATTTTGGGTGAGTATAATTTTTTTTTTTTTTGGCTAAAAAAAATTTGTGGGTGGAACTCCACTTCAGTATGCATTTTTGTTATTGTTTTATACATTGTAATGCTTATTGATATCAATTTGGAGTTTTCTACTGGTATAAACAGATGTTTTTAATGTATGTTATGATTTATTGTTGTTAGAAAATAGCTACATATATGCTATAACTAAATTGTATGTTACCCCAATATGTGTAGTCCTCCTGTGTTCCTTTTTCAAACTGATATATATATATAAATACACACAAATGTTTTTCTTTGCATTTCTATTTTAACCACTTGAGATCCGCGCAATGGACAAAAGACGTCCACAGCGCGGCTCTCAAGTGCCGGGTTGACATCTTTGGACAGCATCTAACTGTAATTCCCTGCGCGCGCCACTGGGTGGCGCGCAGCGGGGAAAAACAGTGCACAGCGCATCGCTGAGGAGCTGATGCGTGTGCCTGGCGGTCGCGATGTCCGCCGGGTACACGCGATCGGCGGTGACACAGCAGGGACGTGGAGCTCTGTGTGTAAACACAGAGCTCCACGTCCTGTCAGGGAGAGAGGAAACCGATCTGTGTCCCTTGAACATAGGGACACAGCATAGGTCACCTCCCCCAGTCAGTCCACTCCCCCCACACAGTTAGAACACACCCAGGGAATACATTTAACCCCTTCCTCACCCCCTAGTGTTAACCCCTTCAATGCCAGTCACATTTATACAGTAATTAGTGCATATTTATAGCACTGATCGCTGTATAAATGTGAATGGTCCCAAAAATGTGTCAAAAGTGTACGATGTGTCCGCCGTAATGTCGCAGTCCCAATAAAAATCACAGATCGCCGCCATTACTAGTAAAAAAAAAATAGTAAAAAAAAATCATAATTCTGTCCCCTATTTTGTAAGCCCTATAACTTTTGCGCAAACTAGTCGCTTATTGCGATCTTTTTTGATTTTTTTTTTACAAAAATACGTAGAAGAATACGTATCGGCCTTAACTGAGAAAAAAAATTGTTTTTAAAAAATATATATATATATATATATTTTTTTTTAATTGTCGCTCTTTTTTTGTTTATAGCGCAAAAAATAAAAACAGCAGAGTTGATCAAATACCACCAAAATAAAGCTCTATTTGTGGGAAAAAAGGACGTTTGGGAGCTACATCGCACGACCGCGCAAATGTCAGTTAAAGCGACGCAGTGCCGGAAGCTGAAATTTCGCCTGGGCACGAAGGGGGTTTATGTGCCCAGTAAGCAAGTGGTTAAAGAAAATGGGTTGTTTTATAATGACAGGATTCACATATATTTTTTAGTGGTTCTTCAGTCTCCTTAACCACTTCCCGCCCGGTCAATAGCATATTGACGTCCGGGAAGTGGTTCTGTTATTCTGACTGGACATCTATTGACGTCCTGCAGGATAACACTCGTGGCGCGCCCGTCGGGGTGCGCACACGGCGATCGGTGGTGCGGTGTGTCAGTCTGACTCACTGCTACACCAATCTCGGAGGCCCTTTACCACGTGATCAGCCGTGTCCAATCACGGCTGATCACAATGTAAACAGGAAGAGCCATTGATCTGACAGACGTGAGTAGAGGAGAGCCGATCAGCAGCTCTCCTGACAGGGGGGGTTCGTGCTGATTATTCATCAGCACTGCCCACACTGGACCACCAGGGAAGCCGCCAGGACCACCAGGGGAGCCTTCAACATGTGGATGGCCAGGTACATCCCCTATGGCCATCCACATGTTCCAAAATATTCCAAAAATATGCCAATCAGTGCCCACAAATGGGCACTGACTGGCACCATAATGGTTCAGTAGTAAAAACAGTGATGCCCAGCAATGCCACCCACCAGTAATCAGTGCCACCTATCAGTGACCATATGTGCTTATCTGTGCCACCCATAAGTACCTATCAGTGCCACCCAAAAGTACCCATCAGTGCTGTCTATGAGTGCCCATCAGTCATGCATACCAGTGCCACCTATCAGTGCCCATCAGTGCCGCCTATCAGTGTTTATCAGTGCCACCTCATTGGTGCCACCTCATCAGTGCCAGTCAGTAAAGCCATTTTAATGCCCGTCATTGAAGAAGAAAATGTATTTATTTACAAAAAAGTTAACAGAAACAAATAAAAACATTTTTTTTTTTTAATTTTCGATCTTTTTTTATTTGTTGCGCAAAAAATAAAAATCGCAGAGGTGAGCAAATACCACCAAAAGAAATCTCGATTTGTGGGAACAAAATGATAAAAAAAAAAATTTGGGTACAATGTTGCATGACCGCGCAATTGTCATTCAAATTGCGACAGCGCTGAAAGCTGAAAATTGGCTTGAGCAGAAAGGTGCGTAAGTGCCTGGTATTGAAGTGGTTAAAGTGTCAGTAGCTACAACAAATACTGTAGCTGCTGATTTTTAATAAAAAGGCTCCTACCTGTCCAGTGATCCAGCGCCATCCCGGGACGGTTCTTCACCAGTCTTCTCCACCCCAGTGTCTGCACATTTACTGAGGGAACCCAGCTCCCCACTGCGCATGTGAGATGTCCCAGGAGGTTGCAGGCAGGAGGGGAAGAGAATTTTCATTGGAATCACCTAGGCAATTCCAGTGGAAGTTGTAGCAGATACCTGAGGAAATTAGATACCTGCTCCACCACCCAAAAAAAGTTCTAAAAAAATGCAGGGGGGGGGGGGCTGAAAGCGGAACTTCTCTTTTAAGGTGATAAAATCACGTGAAGGGAGGAGGAGCTTAGTGATGTCACTTCCGGTTACATTTCTGACGCTGTTTTACCTGTTTGCTGTTTTCTTTACATTTTATTGTCATCTAATACTTTTTAAATAAATGGAATCATATATTTTTTAAATTACTACACCATGGGGATCTTCCTTCTTTCTCATTTCTAAAATGTGTGGAGCTGGAGGCTGTACTTTCTGGGAAATCGTTGGGAAGACTGAAAAAATAACTGCAGTGGTCCTTTGTCCAGGATTCACCAAGGCAAAGAGGAATCACCGTCTGCTGAATACCCATTGCTTGATGCACGATTAGACCCATTGGGGTCCATCTATGAGGTGAGAGGCTGGTACTATTGGGGGAGGACACGAGGATTGTTTCTGCGTTACCTACTTACATCTGCAGATTGGGGCTCCCTTACCCATCCCCCTCCCCCTCTCCCCATTGTTGTTTTCAACTGTCCAGTTGTGTTAACCGGTTAAGGACTGCAGCACGACTATTTACGTCAGCAGAATGGCACGGCTGGGCACATAGACGTACAGGTACGTCCCCTTTAAGATGCCCAGCCATGGGTCGCGAGCGCTCCACCGTGACCGGACCTGTGGTATCCCGCAATTGGGTCACAGAGAGGAAGAACGGGGAGAGGTGAGTGTAAACAAACCTTCCTCGTTCTTCCTAGTGTGGATGTCAGTGATGGTCTGCTCCCTGTGTTAGGGAATGACGATCAGTGACGTCACACGCACAGCCACACCCCCCTACAGTAAGAATCACTCCCTAGTACACACTTAACTTCTTAGCGCCCCCTCCTGGTTAACCCCTTCACTGCCAGTGTCATTTTCACAGTAATCAGTGCATTTTTATAGCACTCTTCGCTGTGAAAATGACAATGGTCCCAAAAATGTGTCAAAAGTGTTTGATGTGTCCGCCATAATGTAGCAGTCATGAAAAAAACGCTGATCGCCACCATTAGTAGTAAAAAAATAAATAATAAAAATTGCCATAAAACTATCCCCTATTTTGTAAACGCTATAAATTTTGCGCAAACCAATCAATACATGCTTATTCGCTATATTTTTGTTTCTAGTGCAAAAACCGCAGAGGTGATCAAATACCACCAAAAGAAAGCTCTATTTGTGGGGGGAAAAAAAGGACGCCAATTTTGTTTGGGAGCCACGTCGCACGACTGCGCAATTGTCAGTTAAAGCCACACAGTGCCGAATCGCAAAAAGGGCCATGTCCTTTACCTGCATATTGGTCCGGGTCTTAAGTGGTTAAAGACTGATTTTTTGGATCATCAGAGTCATCTGTGGATACTATTTCACATGCACTTTACACATGGACTTATATGCTATTTATTATACACTTTATTCACATGGACTGTGGTCGCATGTTGTGCTACACTATTAATTATATTTAGTAGATTTTTTGCATTTTTAGTATAATTAGCGCTACTTTAATATTTTACACAATTAAATGTAGTTCATTAATTAATACATAGAATTGCCAGCAGCACACAGCATGAACTATGTTCTAGTACAGAGTAGTACGATTATGTTATAACACATCCCAATGCTGAATATTTAAAGAAGAACTAAGGGTTAAGAAAGCACAGTGGGAGGTAAGTACTGTATAACACCATAGTGTACACTGACCTGCAGGCATCCTTTGCTATAGCTATAAAAACTCAGATTGCTTGTGGTGTTGGAGTTCTTTTGGTGTTAACAATGGGGTTGATTTGCTAAGGCCCCTTTCACACGGGGCAGTGGAGGTGCGGTGACGGTATAGCGGCGCAATTTTTAGCGCCGCTATACCGCTGTATTTACCGTGATATTCGGCCGCTAGCGATGCGGTTTTAACCCCCATTGCCAGCGGTATTACCGCGGTTTCCCATTGATTTCAATGGGAAGGAGCGGTATAGCTGCGGTAAACACCCCCCTCTTATATCGCTCTTATGATGCGGCTAGCAGGACTTTTGGAGCGGTTTTGCTAGCGCACCTCTTCAGTGTGAAAGCCTTCGGGCTTTCACACTGAAGACTACAGGGCATGATTTTTTCAGGCGGTATAGCACCGCTATTTTTATCGCTAAACCGCCTGAAAAATGTGTCAGAGTGAAATGGGACTAAAAGTAAATAGTGCACTGCAAGTGCATGTCTAGGGACATGCAAGGAAAATAAACAGCATTTTTGCCTGTACATGATTTGATGATAGAAATCAGCAGAGCTTCACCTCATTTCAGAGCTTCCCTTAGATCTAGAGCAAATGCACTTGAAGTGCACTGTATATTTGCCTTTAGTTAATCAACCTCCCTGTCTTTTTTTAACCACTGTGTACACACACTAAAGCCTTGTACACACGATACAATTGTTGGCGAACCGAGCGTTCTATTTTTGTCTTAAGGGCGTCTGCCTGGATCTTGTCTTGCATACTGACGGTATACAATTTTAATGCAACATATACCAACGTAGTAACTTACTACAAAATATTTCATCTCTTGAGCACCACCCTTTGGACCCTTTCTGCTAATTTTGTGTTTGGTGAGCATTGATTCCGAGCATGCGTGTTTGTACTTTCAACTTTTGTGTGATGGACTTGCGTACTGACCATTAGAAAATCTGACAACCAACTGTTGTTTTTCAAAAATGTAATAGCCTGTCATCCAACATTTGTTGGCAGAAAGTTGGACAACAATTTTCGAAAAGGAGCGTACTAACGGTCAGATTTTAGGACAACAGCCTGTCAACAGACAATCCCCTGCCAACAATCGGATCGTGTGTAGGAGGCTTAAAGAAGGAAAAAAGCTAAAAAAAGCCTCTGAATAGAACTATGACTGCCCTATAAATATATATAATACAAAGTAAACAGAAACTCATCCTAAATATTATCAGCGTTGAGTAATAAATCTGTAAATAAAAATGACCAGCGTCCAGTCCTCCCCTACCAGATCACTCCTTTTGCTTGGACCAGATACTACATTTATCACATTATTTTTTGTGTGCTGCGGCTTTCATACAGGAAAGCAATATGTCAAATAAATATACAGAACATCATGTTTTTGGAAAAGGTACATGTGCTACTTTGGTGCGTTTGCAGCATGATTTTGGCACTATAGACTTCAATAGAAAAGTACCAAAAACACATATAAAATGAATGTACATGCGTTTTTAGTGCATTTTTGGCAGAGTTTTGTGTATAAAAACCCAATCGCCATCTCATACTAAAACAAAAGACATAAATCACGAAAAACATGTAAAAGACACATTACAAAATCACACTGAAAATCAAATCAAGTTGCAGTTGCACTAGTTTGAATCCGATCTAATGCTGGCCATAGACAGTGCAATTTTCATTCCTGGAACCACAGGTTGCAGGAAAGATAATCGCTCGATTCCCCCACTTAGGCCTCGTACACACGAGCAGACAGATTTGTTCAAATCTGTCTGTCCGACAGATTTGAACAAATCTGTCTGCTGGGATTTTGGGATTACACGCGAGCAAACCAAAATCTCCGCCAGCAGACAGCGCGCTGACGAGGCGGTGACGTTGACACCGCCACGTCACCACACCAGTAAGTGAAACACTTCCGCGCATGCGTCGAAACCATTCGGCGCGTGTGCGAGAAGACATGTCTGCTGGTTAGCGTACTAACCAGCAGACATGTCGGGCGGACGGGTTCCCAGCCGACAGATTTCAAAGCATGCTTTGAAATCTGTCGGGTGGCCAAATCCGTCTGTTAGCCCCTACACACGATCGAATCTGTCTGCTGAAACGGTCTAGCAGACCGTTTCCAGCAGACAGATTTGATCGTGTGTACGAGGCCTAACACAGTCAGTGTTGATGGGGAAATCCGTCCCTCAAAGCTATTGTGTTTTCCAGGTAAAGGTCGCAGGCAGCCACCCCAGCTGAAAGAACACACAGTGATTATTGCCAACGGATAAAGCTGCTAGCAATAATCACATGAAAAATCCAACAGGCAGGTTGATCTATTGATCAACTTGGGTACAAATTCATTCAGCCTTTCCATACATGATTTGAATCCTGGCTTGTCCCTGCTGAACCAGTTGAGATTCAAACCATCTATGCGGGGCTGACCCGCCCTATAGGCTCACTATGCAAGCTACTTAGGGCCCCGCAAAGCTGTGGAGGGCCCCCCAAAGTGAGAAGTCATTTTCAGCCCCTCACCCCGCTTCTCAACTCGCTGGCTGCATGGGAGAAGATGTAAGAAGTCAGCACCCCCCCGCTTCTCACTTTAATGTAAGATGTAATTTCAGACAGCAGAACAGCCCCTCCCCCCGCTTCTCAACTTTAATCTTTAATGTGACACTATAAGCAGTTACAATAGATGACAGTGTCACACACTGAGCGGATCTTACAAGCACAAATATCTGCTCAATCTGATACCCCACTCTCCTCTGTCAGTGCTTCCAATCCGTGCCACCAGTTAGTGCCAATCAGTATCAGTGCCACTTGTCGGTGCCAATCAGTGTCCATCTGTGGTGCCTATCAGTGCCAATCATTGCTGCCAATCAGTGCAAGAGTGCAGGGATGGGGAGATGAACCCAGCAGACAGGAACATTGTCCATGGGGTGCCGGCTGGTGGGGCACAACTGAAATCTGTTGATGTTTATTAACCACTTAAGGACCGCCTACTGCACATTTACGTCGGCAGAATGGCACGGCTGGGCACATCAACGTATATATACGTTGATTTTAGTACCCAGCCGTGGGGCGCGCGCGGACCCGATCGCCGCTGCAGTGCGGCGATCCGTCCCTGGAGCGGAAGAACGGGGAGAGCCGTGTGTAAACACGGCTTCCCCGTGCTTCTCTGTGGCCGAAGCATCGATCGCATCATCCCTGTAATAGGGGGACGCGATCGATGACGTCACACCTACAGCCACACCCCCCTACAGTTGTAAACACACACATAGGTCACACATCCCCTACAGCGCCACCTGTGGTTAACTCCCAAACTGCAACTGTCATTTCCACAGTAAACAATGCAATTTAAATGCATTTTTTGCTGTGAAAATGACAATTGTCCCAAAAATGTGTCAAAATTGTCCAAAGTGTCCGCCATAATGTCGCAGTCATGAAAAAAATCGCTGATCGCCGCTATTAGTAGTAAAAACATTTTTTTTATAAAAATGCAATAAAACTATCCCTTATTTTGTAAACGCTATAAATTTTGCGAAAACCAACCGATAAACGCTTATTGCGATTTTTTTTTACCAAAAATACGTAGAAGAATACGTATCGGCCTAAACTGAGGGAAAAATGTTTTTTTTATATATTTTTGGGGGATATTTAGTATAGCAAAAAGTAAAAAATATTGAATTTTTTTTTAAATTGTCGCTCTATTTTTATTTATAGCGCAAAAAATAAAAACCGCAGAGGTGATCAAATACCACTAAAAGAAAGCTCTATTTGTGGGGAAAAAAGGATGCCAATTTTGTTTGGGAGCCACGTCGCACGACCGCGCAATTGTCAGTTAAAACGACGCAGTGCCGAATCGCAAAAAGGGGCAAGGTCCTTTACCTGCATTTTGGTCCAGGTCTTAAGTGGTTAATGCCACATGCAGATCTTTAGTATAACAGGTAATCACCACACTACTATTTACAATAATCTACTGGAGGTAAAATAAAAAAGTGTCAGTAAAAGGCCTGCCACTAAGCACTGTTTTATGTTCCCACACCACAAAAAAAAAGTGCATCGCTAACCTACTAAACAATAACTTGGCGGAACCCTCTAATGCAGTGGTTCTCAACCTGGGGTCGGGACCTCCTCGGGGGTCGAATGACGATTTGCCAGGGGTCACCAAATCCTGAGCTGTTTCTGAAGCCCGCACTGCTCTTCCAGCCTATTCGTAGCCACCCAGCAGGGCTGTTCCCGAAGCCCGCAGCCGCCCATTGAGTTCAATGAATGGCTGGGGGGCAGAGACTAGAGATCAGCTGACTGGTGAGGAATGTGAAGTGGGAAAGGCTGGAGGAGACCCTATATCCTGATTTCGGCATAGGTGTCACTACTACGAGACACCCCAAAGCCAGAGACACAATGAGTAACACTACCTGTGATTATAGTTGCCATTATAAGCAGGGCTGGTGCTAGGATTTTTGGCACCCTAGGCGAAACCACATTTTGCCGCCCCCCACTTTGGCTCTGCCCCTGACTCCACCCTCTTTTCCCTTGTAACATGTGACTTGACACATACACTGACCAGGGTCGGTGCAAGCCTATTTTTGCCCCTTGGCAAGACCAGCTAACTGGGGAGGGGGGGAAGAGAGGGGGGGCTAAGAGAAAGGTAGGAGGGAGGGCTGAGAGAGAGGGAGAAAGTGAGGCTGTGAGAGAGGGGGAGGGCTGAGAGAGAGAGGGGGGAGGGCTGAGAGAGAGAGAGAGGGGGAGGGCTGAGAGAGAGAGAGGGGGAGGGCTGAGAGAGAGAGAGCTAGAGAGAGAGAGAGCTAGAGAGAGAGTTAGGAGGGAGGAGAGAGAGGGAGAGGGCTGGCTGAGAGAGGGAGGGCTGGCTGAGAGAGAGAGAGAGAGAGAGAGAGGGAGGAGGAGGAGGGAGGGCATAGATAGAGAGAGAGAGAGAGGTAAGAGGGAGGGCAGAGAGAGAGAGAGAGAGAGAGAGGTAAGAGGGAGGGCAGAGAGAGAGATAGGGCAGAGAGCGAAGGGGGAGGTAGGGCTGAGAGAGAGAGAGAGCGAGAGGTAGGAGGGAGGGCAGAGAGCGAGAGGTAGGAGGGAGGGCAGAGAGAGAGAGAGAGAGGTAGGAGGGAGGGGGGGAAAGAGAGAGAGAGAGGTAGGAGGGAGGGGGGAAAGAGAGAGAGAGAGAGAGGTAGGAGGGAGGGGGGAAAGAGAGAGAGAGAGAGGTAGGAGGGAGGGGGGAAAGAGAGAGAGAGGTAGGAGTTAGGGAAAAAGAGAGAGAGGTAGGAGGGAGGGGAGAGAGAGAGAGGTAGGAGGGAGGGGGGAGAGAGAGAGGTAGGAGGGAGGGGGGAGAGAGAGAGGTAGGAGGGAGGGGGAGAGAGAGAGGTAGGAGGAAGGGCAGAGAGAGAGAGAGGTAGGAGGGAGGGCAGAGAGAGAGGTAGGAATGAGGGCAGAGAGAGAGGTAGGAATGAGGGCAGAGAGAGAGGTAGGAGGGAGGGCAGAGAGAGAGAGAGGTAGGAGGGAGGGCAGAGAGAGAGGTAGGAGGGAGGGCAGAGAGAGAGAGAGGTAGGAGGGAGGGGAGAGAGAGAGAGATAGATAGAGAGAGAGAGAGATAGAGAGAGAGAGGTAGGAGGGAGGGCAGAGAGAGAGAGAGAGAGGTAGGAGGGCAGAGAGAGGTAGGAGGGATGGCAGAGAGAGAGAGAGGTAGGAGGGAGGGCAGAGAGAGAGAGAGGTAGGAGGGAGGTCAGAGAGAGAGAGGTAGGAGGGAGGGCAGAGAGAGAGAGAGGTAGGAGAGAGGGCAGAGAGAGAGAGGTAGGAGGGAGGGCAGAGAGAGAGAGAGGTAGGAGGGAGGGCAGAGAGAGAGAGAGAGGTAGGAGGGAGGGCAGAGAGAGAGAGATAGGTAGGAGGGAGGGCAGAGAGAGAGAGGTAGGAGGGAGGGCAGAGAGAGAGAGAGAGGTAGGAGGGAGGGCAGAGAGAGAGAGAGAGAGGTAGGAGGGAGGGCAGAGAGAGGTAGGAGGGACGGCAGAGAGAGGTAGGAGGGAGGGCAGAGAGAGGTAGGAGGGAGGGCAGAGAGAGAGAGAGGTAGGAGGGAGGGCAGAGAGAGAGAGAGGTAGGAGGGAGGGCAGAGAGAGAGAGAGAGGTAGGAGGGAGGGCAGAGAGAGAGAGGTAGGAGGGAGGTCAGAGAGAGAGAGAGAGATAGGTAGGAGGGAGGGCAGAGAGAGGTAGGAGGGAGGGCAGAGAGAGGTAGGAGGTAGGGCTGAGAGAGAGAGAAGGGGGAGGTAGGGCTGAGAGAGAGAGAAGGGGGAGGTAGGGCTGAGAAAGGGAGGGAGGGCTGAGAGAAAGAGGGATGGAGGTAGGGCTGAGAGAGAGAGAAGGGGGAGGTAGGGCTGAGAAAGGGAGGGAGGGCTGAGAGAAAGAGGGAGGGAGGGAGGGCTGAGAGAGAGAGGGGGGAGAGAGAGAGAAAAGGGGGAGAGAGAGAGATGGGGAGAGAGAGATGGGGGGAGAGAGAGAGAGAGATGGGGAGAGAGAGATGGGGGGAGAGAGAGAGATGGGGAGAGAGAGATGGGGGGAGAGAGAGAGGGGGGAAAGAGGGCAGAGAGGGGGCAGAGAGAGAGGGGGAGGGAGGGCTGAGAGAGGAAGGGGGAGGGCGAGGGAGGGCTGGGAGGGGGAGAGGAGGGAGGGGGGGAGGGAGGGCTGAGAGGGGGATTAAGAACGTGGGGGCTAAGAATAGAGGGGGGCTGATAGAGAGGGGTGGCCAGAGAGATTAGGGAGGGCTGAGAGAAAAGGGACGGGCATAACAAGAGGGGGCTGAGAGAATAGGGTGGGCTAGGAGAGAAGGGAGGGGCTGAGAGGGGGGGTGGCTGAGAGAGATGTGCGCCGAGAGAGAAAGGAGGGGGGCTTAGAGAGAGGGGGGATGGCTGAGAGTATAGGGATGGCTAAGAGAGGGGTGATGGCTGAGAGAGAAGAGAGAGGGCTTAGAGAGAGGGGGGCTGAGAAAGAAGGGAGGGAGCTGAAAGAGGGGGGAGTTGGGGGAGATGAGAACCCTAGCCCTGTTCCTGCAGTCCCACCTCTGTCCCAGTCTCTGCAGGTGTTTAAGATGACAGACAGTACCTTTCTGATGTCTCCTGCTTCGATGATCTGTCCAATTCCCGCGGCTCCCACAGCAGCCTGCACCTCCTGCCCGCCCTCTGTGACAGCTCTGTGCTCCAGCTCCGGGCCTCACATTAGAGCGCGGAGAGGAACTTGGAATACTCCATGCTCTGAAAGCATGGAGTACGCTGCGCCCGCTTGCCTCCTGGGGGAAACGAGGTCAAGGAGGAGGAGGAGGGGCCACGGTGGAGCTCTTCTTCCTAGTCCTAGGCCCTTAGGCTTATCTGCGCTCAGGCGCCCCCCCCCCCCCGCTGTTCACTGCCATGTAGCGAATCAGTGCCTCTCTTATCCCACACCTCCCCAAGGGTGCTGGCGCTGCTGATTGCTGCCCGCTGCTGTGCCGCCACAGATACTTCTAGTGCTAGACAGCCGGGAAGGAAGTCGAGGCGCATTGACAAGCTCCGGGCGCCTTCTCCTCCCAGCAGAGAGTAGTGTAGCCAGCGGCCGTGGTTGCGCTCTAGGCGGCAGTGCGCTCCTAGGCGGCTGCCTAACTTGCCTAGTGGTAGCGCCGGCCCTGATTATAAGTCCCCACTACAATTCTCAGATCAGCACACCGATCAGAAATGCCTCCAGCATTGCTACACTTTCCAACTCCCCCCCAGCACTGCCACTGATCCCATCCCCCCACCAGCACTGCCACTCATCCCATTCCCCCCCACCAAGGAGTAAGACTAGGAGAACAAATGGAGAATACATGGAAGGGAGAGGAAAAGAGGGGGTAGAACAAAGAAAAGGGAGAGAAAGAATAAGAGAACAAAAAAAAAATGGCTAGAGAGAGGAATGGGAAAAAAAATAAAAAAATTAGGACAGCGAGAGATGAAAGGAAAAGAAAACGAGAACACGGAGAGAGTGGCACATCCTAAAATGCACCAGAAGGGGTTTTAACCACTTAAGGACCCCCGCACGCACATATACGGCCACAGAATGGCACGTACAGGCACAAGGGCGTAAATTTACGTCCCCCGCCTAAGTGCGGTTCGGGGGTCCCATCGGGACCCCCTCTGCGGCGTGCGGGGGTCCCCCTGGCTCCGGGAGCGATCCGGGATCTGGGGGCGGATGTCGACGAATACCCGCCCCCCCGCGATCGCTCCCAGCCAATGGGAGCGCGCTCCCAACCTGTCACTTCCTCCTCCTGTGTTTACACAGGAAGGAGGAAATGATGTATTCTCTCATCGCAGCGCTGTTTCCCAGCGCTGCTGATGAGAGAAGACATCACAAGTAAGTGTGCACCAACACAACACTGACACACTGCATTTAGTGTCAGTGTGACAGGCAGTGTAAAAAACAGCTAGTGTTAGGTTCAGGGTAGCCCCCCCCACCCCCCCTAATAAAGTTGTAACCCCCTGATCACCGCCCTAGTTAACCCTTTCACTCCCTATTGCCAGCGTCACTAAGCGATCATTTTTTCTGATCGCTGTTCCCGCTAGGTAGCTATTTTTTTTTATTGATGCGATTTTTTTTTTTACTAAAGACATGTGGCTAAATAAATTTTGGCCTAAATGTTTGACTAAAATTTAGTTTATTTGATTTTTTTTTTTAACAAAAAGTAAAAAATAGTGTTTTTTTTTCAAAGATGTCGCTCTATTTTTGTATATAGCGCAAAAAATAAAAATCGCAGAGGTGATCAAATACCACCAAAAGAAAGCTCTATTTGTGGGAAGAAAAGGACGCAAATTTTGTTTGGGAGCCACGTCGCACGACCGCGCAATTGTCTGTTAAAGCGACGCAGTGCCGAATCGCAACAACACCTTGGGTCATTTACCAGCGTATTGGTCCGGGTCTTAAGTGGTTAATAATGTACGAGTGGAAGGGACTAAATGTCTGTAGTTTAGGGGCGCAAATGACATGTCTTGCCTTAAGTGCTGACAACCCACACTACGAAAATAATTTTACTGTTGAGAACCACTGCTCTAATGTATGAAAATCTCAAAAAAACTTCAATATTACCACAATACCGGTCTCTATGATATGTAACAACACATATAATACACATCACACTGAAAATAAGACATAAGGCCCCCTTTCACACGGGCGGACCATCAAGGTTCGCCTGTCAGTTTTATTGGCGGACCTGAACGGGCGCTCCATACAACTCTATGGAGCGTCGAATGTCAGCGGTGACTAGGATGTCATTAAAGTTCATGTTTGTAAAGGCAGGTGTCCCAATACTTTGACATTATAGTGTGTGTGTATATATACATATATACACACACACACAAACGTGTGTTTGAGCTATGGGTGCACACCCAAATGCAATAGGCTACGCACACCTATGACTGCAGCATTAGGCAGGTGTTGATGCTTTGCAACTGCCTCCATGCCTCACTTCTATTGAAACGCACCAAAACAGCACCTTAAACACACTGTAAATGCACCGTGGTGTTTACAGTGAATTTATAGTGCGCTTGCAAAGCATCTAAAGTGATAATTTCCTTTTGCTTTAAAATTTGTACATTTATGACAAGTCCATTATTTTATAAGGTGTGTTCTACTAACCTGTGTCCAAAACAGAGGCAGGTATAAGCATCTGATGGCATGTGATGAAGAAGACGTCTACTTGCTGAATGGTAAAGCTTTCATGCAGCTTGCAGTGCTGTCTGTGTGCTCTATGAAGAGGCGGGATCTCTGAGCTTAGTTTCGTTTCTGTTCCTGAAACTACGGAGAAAAAACACAAAGGCAATCGTATCTATGCTGAGGCATAACCAAGTCCTAAGGGCACATTTCTACTGATTCACCAGGATAAAAAAAACAAATGCAATATTTATTAAAGACTTTGTGTGAGATCTAATTGCATTTTTATGTTTTTAAAGTGACACTAAACTCACAAATATTTATTCATAGATACAGTTGCAATAAAAAAGTATGTGAACCCTTTTGGAATGATATGGATTTCTGCACAAATTGGTCAAAAAATGTGATCTGATCTTCATCTAAGTCACAACAATAGACAATCACAGTCTGCCTAAACTAATAACACACACATAATTAAATGTTACCATGTTTTTATTGAACACACCATGTAAACATTCACAGTGCAGGTGGAAAAAGTATGTGAACCCTTGGATTTAATAACTGGTTGAACCTCCTTTGGCAGCAATAACTTTAACCAAACGTTTCCTGTAGTTGCAGATCAGACGTGCACAACGGTCAGGAGTAATTCTTGACCATTCCTCTTTACAGAACTGTTTCAGTTCAGCAATATTCTTGGGATGTCTGTGTGTACGTACGCTTTCTTGAGATCATGCCACAGCATCTCAATCAGGTTGAGGTCAGGGCTCTGACTGGGACACTCCAGAAGGCGTATTCTCTTCTGTTTAAGCCATTCTGTTATTGATTTACTTCTATGCTTTGGGTCATTGTCCTGTTGCAACACCCATCTTCTGTTGAGCTTCAGCTGGTGGACAGATGGCCTTAATCACTTAAGGACCGCCTACTGAACATTTACGTCAGCAGAATGGCACGGCTGGGCACATCAACGTATATATACGTTGGTTTCTAGCACCCAGCCGCGGGTCACGGGCACGCGCCCGTGACCCGGTCCGAAGCTCCGGGACCGCGGGACTCGCGGACCCGATCGCCACTGGAGTGCGGCGATCGGTCCCCGGAGCTGAAGAACGGGAGAGCCGTGTGTAAACACGGCTTCCCCATGCTTCACTGTGGCCGCAGAATTAATCACGTCATCCCTGTTATAGGGGGACGTGATCGATGATGTCACACCTACAGCCACACCCCCCTACAGTTGTAAACAGACCCTGTGAAACGCATATCCTACAGCGCACCCTCATGGTTAACTCCCAATCTGCAACTGTCATTTTCACAGTAAACAATGCAATTTAAATGCATTTTTTGATGTGAAAATGACAATTGTCCCAAAAATGTGTCAAAATTGTCCGAAGTGTCCACCACAATGTCGCATTCACGAAAAAAATCGATGATCCCCGCCATTAGTAGTAAAAAAAAAATAATAAAAATGCAATAAAACTATCCCTTATTTTGTAAATTTTGCTAAAACCAACCGATAAACGCTTATTGCGATTTTTTTACCGAAAATAGGTAGAAGAATACGTATCGGCCTAAACTGAGAAAAAAAAAATTATATATATTTTGGGGGGATATTTATTATAGCAAAAAGTAAAAAATATTGCATTTTTTTCAAAATTGTCGCTCTATTTTTGTTTATAAGGCGCAAAAAATGAAAACCGCAGAGGTGATCAAATACCACCAAAAGAAAGCTCTATTTGTGGGGAAAAAAGGACGCCAATTTTGTTTGGGAGCCACGTCGCACGACCACGCAATTGTCAGTTAAAACGACGCAGTGCCAAATCGCAAAAAGGGGCATGGTCCTTTAGCAGCATTTTGGTCCGGGTCTTAAGTGGTTAAAGTGGATGTAAACCCAATTTTTTTTTTTTTATGTCACAATGTAGAGTATAAGAGATTTCCTATCATCTGTGCCCAGTCTTGCCACGCAGAGTTAATCCAGCTCTGAGCAAATCCTTTTATGTGTTCAGCGAAAATTAACAGACTTTCAGATAAAAAACCTGTCTAAATAAAAAGTCTGGCCCAGATTCACAGAGCAATTACGCCTATCTAACTGGTGTTAGACAGGAGTAATTTCAAATTTTGCGTGCCGTATCACTAGTTTGAATCCTCAAACCATGATACGGCGGCTTCGGGCTTCGATCCGAAGGCTTTACGTCTTCGTAAGCCTTCGGATCTACGCTGCGATATGTTGCGGCCGCTGGGAGGAGTTCGCGTCGTTTTCATGCGTCGGGGTATGCAAATTAGTTTTTACGGCGATCCACGAAGGTACGAGTGTCCCTCGCAATCGCCTACGTCATTTTTTTGGCTATGTAATGTTAGAGGATCTTTTTGCTGGTCTAACAGTGCGTAACCCATGTAAAGTATGGCCGTCGTTCCCCCGCGTCGATTTTGAAAATATATATATTTTTTTAAACGTAACTCGTTCGGGAATAGGAATGTACGTAAACGACGCTACTACGACGTGACGACGTGTTTTCGGCGCAATGCACGGCGGGAAATGTGCGAACGGAGCATGCGCAGTTCGGATCGCCCGCGGGAACGCGCCTATTTTAAAAATGCTTCACGCCCCCTACTCGCGCAGATGGATTGCGACGGGAGAAATACACTAACGCCGCCGTCGTTTACTGGACAAAATCTACCTGAATTCCACGTAGAGCCAGGTAAAAAACGGCGGCGTAGTGTATTTCTGATACTCTACGAGAATCTAATTCTCTCTGAATCTGCCCCAAAGTTTCTCTATCCTTGCTTTGAGTGACAGCTTATTTACATATCTAGCTTGGACTTGTTTATCATATGTTTATCATAATATGAGGTGATCCACAGTTCATTGTATATTACCAGGATGTGTTATGTGGGGGAGGGGTGGATTTCTCACTTTTTTACTGTGGATCACCTCATATTATGATAAACATAACATAACATATGATAAACATGTCCAAGCTAGATTGGTAAATAACCTGTCACTCAAAGCAAGAAGAGAGAAACTGACTTTTTATTTACACAGGTTTTTTATCTGGAAGTCTGTTAATTTTCACTGAACAATAAAAGAGGATTGATCAGAGCTAGATTAACTCTGTGTGGCAAGAGGCACAGATTATATAAATCTTATACTCTACATTGTGATATCAAAAATAAATTTGGATTACATCCCACTTTAAGTTCTCCTGCAAAATGTCTTGATAAACTTGGGAATTCATTTTTCCTTCGATGATAGCAATCCAACCAGCCCTGACGTAGCAAAGCAGCCCCAAACCATGATGCCCCCACCAACATACTTCACAGTTGGGATGAGGTTTTGATGTTAATGTGCTGTGTCCTGTTTTTTTCTCTACACAAAGTGTTGTGTGTTTCTTCCAAACAACTCAACTTTGTTTCATCGTGTCCACAGAATATTTTGCCAGTACTGCTGTGGAACCTTCAGGTGCTCTTGTGCAAACTGTAAACGTGCAGCAATGTTTTGTTTTTTTTGGACAGGAGTGGATTCCTCTGTGGTATCCTCCCATGAAATCCATTCTTGTTTAGTGTTTTACATATCGTAGATTCGCTAACAGGGATGTTAGCATTAGACATGTGCAAAAGGAAAAAATTTGTTTCGTTTTTTTAGTTTCGTTTGCATTCGTTATTTAATTAATTTCGTTAAGTTAAATTTGTTAAATTCGTTTTCAGAACGAGATCGTTTGACCGAATTCGAAAAAACCCGGTCGAATTCGATCGTTTTCGACCGAATTCGAAAACCCGGTTGAATTGGATCGTTTTCCACCGAATTCGAAAAGCGGTCGAATTCGAAAAGATTTCTCTACTGGATTCGATAATATTTCTACCGGATTCGAATTCGATCATATTTTGAACACATAATCAGTTCTCAACAAATCAACCTAACAAATCAAAATACCCGTTAATATTTTCAACCCAAATTTGATAAAACCGGATTCAACCGGTTCAACCGGATAAGAAAGAATTCCCCCCGGATTTGGAAATTATTTCAACCGGATTGGAAATAAACCCAACGAATTGGAAATTTTTTCACCTGAATTGTACATACAACCGGATTGGAAAATATTTCAACCGATTGGTAATGATTTCAACCGGATTGGTAATGATTTCAACCGGATTGGTAATGATTTAAACCGGATTGGAAATGATTTCAACCCGGATTGGAAATTATTTCACCGAATTTGATTGTATGTATTTGTATTTGTATTATTGTATTTGATTACATTCTATTAAATTCTAACTGTTTTCTTTACTATCATTGATTTTCATTCTATTGTTTTATATAATTTTATATTCTATTTATTGTATTCTTTTTTTATAGAAATCGATTTATATTTTTTATATTTTGATTTCAACTATGCTTTCAATTTTCATTCGAATTTGTTTTTCGATTTGAATTGTTTTCGAATTCGATTCGAATAGAATTTTTTTCCGAATTCAATTAGAATTATTTTCGAATTCGATTCGAATTTCTTCTAATTCGATTCGAATTCTTTTGGAATTCGTTTCGAATTCTTTTCGAATTCGAATTTCGTTCGCGTTTTTTCAAATTTATTTGTAATTCGAATTCGTAACGAAACGAAATGCACATGTCTAGTGTCTACCTAATTTTTTTCCTGATGTGATCCAGCTCCCTGTATTTCTAGCTACTTAAAAAAGTCCTAAGTTGCATAACTATAATATACTGAAAATGCACAACTTTACAAAAAAAAATAAAAAATCCTCATGCACAAATCTGGAAGCCTGCTACCATCCAAACAAAAATCCTCCTACATAAACCTTGAAACACTTGTAACAATTTGTTGTAATATATCAATCTAATTGTAAACAAAAACAAAGCTCTTTTGGCCCGACTTCTCCTGGGATCACAGGAGTGCACTTAGTTCTGCACTCCTGTGGGCCCATATTCAGCTAAAACTGGGCCAAGGTCCGCTGTCGGCTGACATCACTCAGCAAGTCTGGAGAGATTCCCAACTTCAATGTCCACCCCCTGCACAGCCCAATGCTTCAGTGAGCTCTGGAGGGGCAGAGCAGAGAGCCGGTGACTGACAGTCATCAGCTTTCTGCTTACTGAAGATCGAGAACTGCCCGATCAGCATTCTCTGATCACTCAATTCCTCATTCTTGGGGGTGTGGGGAGGAAAGGTGCAGCATCAATCCCACCTAGGTGAGTATTAGGCCGCGTACACACGAGGAGATATGTCCGATGAATCGGTCCGACAGACCGTTTTCATCGGACATATCTCCTGGGAGATTTTGGTTTGATCCGTGTACACACGATCAAACCAAAATCCCCGCCAACAGACAGCGTCAGGTGACGTGGCGGTGGCGTTGATGCCGCCACGTCACCACTCCAGGAACTAAAATCACCACGCCATGCGTCGAATCCATTCGGCGCATGCGGGAGATTTTTGTCTGCTGGTTAGGCGTACTAACCAGCGGACATGTCGGACAGACGGGTTTCAGAGCAGACAGATTTTAAAAAGCATGCTTTAAAATTTGTCTGCTGGAAAAACCTGTCTGTTCGCCTGTACACAGGATTGAATTTGTCTTCTGAAACGGTCCGTCGGACCGGTTTTTAGCAGATAAATTCGATCGTGTGTACGCGGCCTAAATGTTTTGTTTTTTTTAAATTTCATACTTCCCTTTTGCTTTGTTTTGTTGTTTTATTTGGGGAATTTTAACTTGGTTGGGGGAAGGTTAGATGCATAATAGTGCTAGCTGCTTACTTTGGTATATAGAGTTGTGTAGGTGCTTTATACACAGGGATTTCGCGTTTTTTCACATTTATATATCTGATCAAGGACACTGAAACCTGGTGTGTCAATGATCAAGGACACTGCAAATAGTGTCGAGGTGATTTTAAGCACTTAAGGACCGCCTAACGTCGAATATACGACGGCAGAATGGCACGGCTGGGCACAGGCACGTACCTCTACGTCGCCTTTAAGAGCCCAGCCGTGGGTCGCGCGCGCCACCCGGTCCGAAGCTGCATTTTTTATACCCCTTTTCGCTGTGAAAATGACAATGGTCCCAAAAATTGTCAAAAGTGTCCGATGTGTCCGCCATAAAGTCGCATTCACCAAAAAAAAAATCGCTGATCGCCGCCATTACTAGTAAAAAAAAAAAAAAAATTATTAATGAAAATGCCATAAACTACCCCCTAATTTGTAAACACTATAACTTTATTTGCGAAAACCAATCAATTAACGCTTATTGCGTGGTTTTTTTTTTTACCAAAAATAAGTAGAAGAATACTTATCGGTCTAAACTGAGGGGAAACATTTTTTTTTTATATTTTTGGGGATATTTATTATAGCTAAAAGTAAAAAATATTGCATTTTTTTTAAATATTCGCGCCAATTTTTTTTTTAAAGCGCAAAAAAAAAAAAAACCGCAGAGGTGATCAAATACCACCAAAAGAAAGCTCTATTTTGGGGTAAAAAATGACACTAATTTTGTTTGAGAGCCACGTCGCACGACTGCGCAAATAGTCAGTTAAAGCGCGCAGTGCGGAATCGCAAAAAGGGGCAAGGTCCTTAACCTGCATAATGGTCCGGGTCGTAAGTGGTTAAGGACAATATGACCGGTGTGATGGTGAACAGGGAGTCAGGGACACTGAGACTGGTGTGATGTAATCAGGGACACTGGGACTGGTGTGATGTAATCAGGGACACTGGGACTGGTGTCATGTAATCAGGGACATTGGGACTGGTGTCATGTAATCAGGGACACTGGGACTGGTGTCATGTAATCAGGGACACTGGGACTGGTGTCATGTAATCAGGGACACTGGGACTGGTGTCATGTAATCAGGGACACTGGGACTGGTGTCATGTAATCAGGGACACTGGGACTGGTGTCATGTAATCAGGGACACTGGGACTGGTGTCATGCAATCAGGGGACACAGCAATGGTGTGATGTAATCAGGGGACATGTGTGTGATGTAATCAGGGACACAGGCCGCATGATGTGATGTAATCAGGGACACTAGGATTGGTGTCATGTATCATCTGGACACTAGGATTGGTGTCATGTAAATCAGGGACACTGGGACTGGTGTCATGTAATCAGGGACACTGGGACTAATGTCATGTAATCAGGGACACTGGGATCGGTGTCATGTAATCAGGGACACTAGGATTGTGTCATGTAATCAGGAACACTAGGATTGGTGTGATGTAATCAGGGACACTGGGACTGGTGTCATTTAATCAGCAGTGCCGGGACAAGGTTAGACCCAATGCAGCTCCCAGCATGGGGTCTGGTGCGTCCCTGTTCACTGGTACAGGTGCGATTCAGGTCAGAATTTTCCGCCTGAAATTCGCACCTGAACCTGAACAGGACCCAAAGACACAGTGGACCCTTTTGAGATGCAGACCGCTGTCCCCCAGGACTTGTGTGAACTGGCTCCATTGCTCACACTAGCATACAATGCGAATTTGATGCAGGAAACCACATCCTATTTGCACATATGTGAACCTGGCCTTTGGAAAGGGGACACTGTGCAGCAGCAGTAAGGGTGTGGAGCAAATTTGCTGAAGCTATGAGAATTGGTGGTGATATGTTGAGGGACTACACACACACACACATCCCCTATCTACCACAAACATACAGGGTGTGGCAGGCGCAGCACTTTGAAGTGCCTCATGCACTGTGGCATTAGAAGAATTTGTATCTCTGACTTTTTTTCAGTCCAACAAGACTTTCTATTACTCTGAAACCTCTAGCGCCGTTCTATGGAAGCAGTAGGTTTAAAGAGCACACCAAATGCTTAAAATAACTTCTTTAATAACTTCACTTTTCTTCATATAAAATACTGCTGCTTTGCAGCAGACAGTCCATGTACAAAAGCACATGATTAAAGCATATAAAACAAAAAAGTGGTCGTTAAAATATTCAATCTTGTCATTTAACATAAGATGGTGGATATATTCTTTCTTCAGTATTTACTTACTCTCTCTCTTTGTAAGTTATCAAAGCATTCTCTGATTTCTCTGAACGGTATAACTATTTGTTTGCAACTTGGTTTGCAGGGTTGCTTTTGCAGGGTTAGCTTAGTTGGGTTTGGTTTCTGAATTAGGTTAGGTGGGAACTACAAGTGAACACACAACTAGATCAGTATACAGTTCAAACCACACTATTATACAATAAGAACATATATATAATATATTATATATTATATATATATATATATATATATATATATATAATATATATATATATATATATATATCCCCCATACATATTACGCCCAAGTCAATAAAACAATGACGCCCCGCCTTGTAAGATGCCTGCTCTCTGTCTCCTGTCTCCCATGTGGCTCTGTGTCTCTGTGGTGGAATAATCTAGCAGCACATGGAGTAATAGGACCCTCCCAGACAGAGTGTTTGTAAAGCTGGCTGTGACTGGTCAAGACTCTGCTCAATGTGAGATTAGCTGTGATTGGGCAAGGCTACTAATGAGTCACAAAAGCTTAACTCTATGCTTGCTGGCATGAAATCAACTGTGTTATTCCCTACCTCCTGCTGCCATACAAACAAATTACTCTTAAAGGCATATTTTTTCTTTTCCTTCTGTGAACACAACATACACTGTTATATGACATCCAAGCACAAAATCACAGTGAATAACTCTTCTTTTGTCTCTCACATATAAACATGTGCACTACATTAGGTTCTTAGCAGGTTTAGCTGTATACATGTAGGTTATATTAGCTACCTAGGGCAGTTCTAGCTGGCCAGCTACACAGGGCATAGAAATTGTCAGGCACTTAATCTCCTCTTCTGTTCTCATACATGCTGGTGGATTGGATAGGTAATAAGTACTAAGATGGTTTCTGTGCAGGTGGTGTGGTGGCTGGGGGATGAGTTGTGACAGCAGAAATGGGAGAGGAGATGGGGCTGTAAGGCACAGTGGTAAGAGGGGGGCATAAGGGCTAGTGGTGTCAGCAGGAAAGGTGGTTTTGCAGGTGGGCTTGGTGGTAAAAGGGGTAGGAGGGGGATTGGACAAGTGCAGTAGTGGGTTGATTGGCTGGGTCACAGTAAGGGGA